>CBVK0103769469.1:0-16539 GCA_900067695.1 Picea abies
AAGTCCTCCCCAAGAGATGCGCCACCCTTCTTCTCCTCTCTCTAACTTGAAATTGCAGCTTGCCTCATAAGAGATTGAGCAAGTGAAGTGTGTCTTAGAAGTGGGGCGCTAGCCTCTTATTTATATCAATTTGGCACGTGTGAAGAGTCATCATCTGGCAGGGTCGACCTCTCACTCTGGGTGGGTAAACCCACCTTTTATTAATTCTGGCCCTTTCATTATAACTGCTGGGGCCGACTTCTTATTCTACACATTGTAATTGTCCAATGACCAATCCGCAAAAGGGGATTTGGTTCTTATACAATTACCGACATAATTAATCCTCAATGGGGATTAATTCAATAACAATAATAATAATAACGAAATGATTAATCCTCAATGGGGATTTAATCCAATAATAAAATAATAAGAATTCTCTTCGCAGTTACATTATTTCAACAATCATGGTATGTGTCATTCTGATTTTCGAAGCATTTGAATATGTGCACTAAATTCTCTTTTGTTTCATGATGTTTGCTTGGAAATTATGCTCTTTAACTTTTCCATACCTGGGGAGGGTGACAGAGTGCCCTAGTAAGTTTATTCTATTAAGGATGAGTTGCCACTGGGTGGGTCTATGAAAGGTCATCGTCCAATCCTTCCATACTTACCACTTTTCATCATTGTCCCTCTCATTTTTCCCCTACCTTGGTTCGGGAATTGGGTTTGCCAAGCTAGTAAGGGTTGTACCTTGCCTTATGGAAAGAAGGGGCTAAAGGCCTAGAGGGTAAAAATAGCTGGCAAAAATTAAAAGCCAAAATGAAACCTTGAGATGCTTCGCCCAGGGATTCCCGAAAAAGCAATAAAATACTTCTCAGCAAGAAAAGGGGACCTGTAAAATAAAATAAAACTCAATATCTAGTTGGTGGATAGGAGGTCTCATCATGAGTCGGCCTATTAGGTCCATGGGCATGTAGCGGTATGACACTACCATCCAACTAGTCACCAAACCAAGGTAGTTGTAATATCCCCAGGCAAAGCCCCAGTTGTAATTATGAATTGTAAACATATTGGATAGGCTGGTGAGCTGAGTTATAATAAGCTAGGAGGCTTATGTAGTGATTAGGCCAAAGAGCCTAGATGCAAAATCCAATGAGCCTACTATTGTATATGTGTAAATGATCATATATTTAATATAATTACATCGTTGTGTGTAGACCGACCATGAAGAAAGAGTGACGGGGGACTAAGCTTCCACAAGATTGGGTAAGAGAGGAGGCTAAGTGTGTGGGCCTAGGGGCTAAGCTAGGGGGCTTACCTCTAAAGGGGATAACAATTTATTATTATTTCCTAAAGGCTAAGGTGGACAATTGACCAAGTGTTGTCCTAAGTTCCTTGAAAATGAACGTATGCTAAATGGAGTGCATGCAGCTCCAGGAAGACAGGTGTCGACCTGGGCGCATGTAGTTAAAACCCAAAGAGTCAAACCGTGATGGGGGCGATTCCCATTCATCCATCCTCCGTCGGAGTTCACAGACCGTCCTCCATCTGAAATTGTTTTTCCTCTGCATCTGACCTCTGCATACCCTCACGCATCTCTGAACCTAGAAACTGTGAAGTCGTCCTGCGTTGCTTGCTGAGAAGCCCGACGCATCCTGTAAGTGCCTAAGCATTTCCATCTCTTAGTGTTCGACTGTTACCATTTTGGGTGTCCATACCCGTTTTCCATGTTGTTGTTGTTTTCACCCGTACCTGGTTGTAGCTGAGTCAAAGATTGGTTGAAGAGACAAGTTTTCAGGTCTGTGAGCAACTCTCCCAGGTGAGAGAGTTTGCTGGGAATTGAGTTCTCCTAGAAGAGTGTCCTGTAGAAACTACAGTACTCTGAGACTTCTGGTCTAGCATGTTGTTGAAGCCCAAGGTAAGGGAAGTGTAATAGCCGATGGACTTGTATTAGTGAAGGTGTACCCTCCTGGGGTGGAGCAGGCGTGTGGGGAATGAGGGTTTGTGGGTTGTGGGCATAAGTGGCTCCTGGGATAAAAGATCCTTCCCGTGTTTTGTCCAACTTCCCTATTGACCTTTCCTAGTCTAGGAATCCCTTGTCCGGTGGAGCTTAGTCCCAGCTCGAGGGTGACCTACTGCTGAGCGTGATGAGTAGTGTGGTCTATGGATGGGAGGTTCGTGGAACGTCTGCATGCAGTTGGTGGTCTTCTAATAAAATATAAGTACATATTGTGTAAGGGTACATATGTTGTAATTGATGAGTATTGCCTGTGTATGTTGTATATGTTGCATATGTAGGCTTACTATTATTTCCACAATAATATGTTATATATATGTAGAATAGTCATTCTATGTTTATATGGATGTGTATGTTTTTCCGTAAGTATCTCTGTGTGGAATAGCCCAGTAGTTTAAGGTTGGAGTTGTCACAGATCAGAGCTAAATGTACAAGATAAGGTATTCCGCGGGTAGCATTGCCCCGACGGTGGAGTTGTAGGCTGGGGGATGTTACAGTAGTGGCTCTTGGTGGCATAGCCAAGACAAAGGAAGTTTCATCACGAGCCAACCTTCTCATTTCCATGAAGTGCTAGTGGATAACGCTGTCACCACTGGTCACCACGCTAGGACAATGTCCTCCAGCTATTCTCTTGAAAAGAAAAAGAAATAAGACAAATAATAAAAGGAATTGAATGGGCTAGGAAACATTGGCATCCATGAAAAGGTGCATTTCGCCCTCTACAAAGGCACCCACAAGTAAGACCTACATTTCCCTGTTATCACTGCACCCCTTTCCAAAAAATTCCCTACACCATCTCATACATCTACATGACCTAGATTGGTCTTCACCCGAGAAACACCCCAAACTTGAGGAGGATTATCCCAATAGGACATCGTGAGACCCTCTCCAAATCCAACTTGTTAAATTGCATAACATCTTTGAGCATTTGTCTGGGTAAAGGGGGGCTTGATGCACATGTTTGGGTAATTTGATTATTACACGTGATTGACATTTCTATGATCCATGTGACTTATCAGCCCATGGAGGAAATACTTGTTGTTTCTACAGGACCATGCCTGACAGACAAGTACATATGGGGAGATGATTAGTTTGGACCTCCATGGGGATAAAACCCCACCAGATGGATGTTGTGACCCTAGCTAGGGGTAGAGAGACACCAGAGGCTTGCACCGGAGAAAAAGAAGGACGTTCCATCAGAGACACTTTGGTAGGCCTGGACCTAGGGGGATCTTTCTCTCCTCCTGAACATTGGCCTTGGGAGGCCCGTGACATCACCCTTGTGACCTTAGACGTCACCCAACATCAAATGGACATGATGGAGGCAATTGTGTGCCAAGTGGCACATGTGGCATCTATGGAGGCCTTGGAAGGCCTAACGTTTTTCTCATGGAGCATGACATCCCACCTATGAGGCCAAACCTCACCCTAGGAGGGCATGACGTCACCTCTACTACACATTTTAGGGTTTAATTCTTTAAATTTATGTAAAAACTGGATTTTTGATGTAATTTGCCCATGCCGGCCTTTTCTGACCTAAATTGTAATTAAAGGTCATGATCATTGTATAAATAAGAGACAAATCTCTTGTATTTTTCATCATCTTTCACTCACACAAGTGTGAGGTCTGAAATTTGGCCCTCTTTAAGGGTATTTGACTAAAATTAAGTGGTGCGCAACATCTTGGAGAGGTTATTCTCAGTGTATTTTGGCATTTTCATGGTGGAAAGTCTTCAACTAGGGTTTTGTGGCTAGATTATTCTTGATGAAGTAAGTAAAATCTGCAATTCTTCATTTATTTTGAATGGTTATGGTACATTTGTTTGTTCATTTCTAAGATTATGAAATTTCTAGTTTAAAACCCTGGGGGAGAAGCACATGTTATTGTCATTTTCCTTATAATTTTCCACCTCTTGATTTTGCTAGGAAACATCTCTTTTGAAGAATACTCTAGAGCCCTACCTTTGTAGCACTCTAGTAGCATTTGCTTCATTAGCTTCATATATATTATTTTAAGCTTGATCTAAGGAAGAAGGAAATCGCTAGGGCCTAGGGTTACCTACTTTCTAGCATTTTTTTCCTTCTAGGGTTTTAGATATTGAGGCCTTAGGTTAGTAACACCTCAATCATCTTACCCATCCATTTAGATCACCTATTATCATTTTTGTTTTCCTCTAAGAATTTTCGCTGCAAACTTTGACTCCATTACCCTAAAAGACACTAGTTCACTCCTTGCAAGTGATTGATTGACCAAAACAACTCTTAAACCATCTTTCCTAAGACTTTTACTAACTCTTTCTAACTCTAGATTAGATTAAATCACTAACTAATTTGATGTTGTTGCAAAAGATTGCTACAACCATCTATAACGACAACAAATTCATCTTAAAAGCAAGATTAAAAGTTGATCAAACATTGCCATTATTTCTTTTGACAACTATTATCATTCTGTCAATTTTAGGCTATTATTTCTTGTCATTTTTGAAGCATTATTGAGGCCTAATTATTGTAGTTGTTGTTAAATATACATTGATGTTATAAATATTTGTATTACTTCAGTTTTACATCATCTTGTTTATCTTTTAAGAGTTCATGGTTCTATGAAGCAATGACATCATATGGTACTTGCAAACAATATTTATTTTCTACTTGTTGTCTTGTTCTGGGCATGTACACTTAAATTATCTTTTGCTTCATCCCGATAACACCTTGGAACTTATGATCTGAGTAACTTTTGAGAGGGGTGGGACTTTCTCATAACGTTTTCCTTAGCCTTCTCAAACCCTCAAGTCACTGGGGACGTCTCCCCTAGGGTACCATTCCTAAACAGAAAGAGGTGTCCTATTAAGGTGACAGTGATAAGACATCCTCCTTGTTACGCCAATTTAGTATCCACTTGCCTTTAGCTTTGGGAAAGTACAAATTGCACGATAACATGGCCACTATTTAAACTAAAAGGTTTTCTAGGAGGATTTCTTCATCCAACACTGCATAGGTGTGGATAATATAATAATAGGAGGGGACTTAAACCTAACCCTGAAGGGAGATTAAGTGTGGGGAGAAACTAACAACACTAATAAGTCGTTAGGTCCTAACCTCCCTAAACCCATAAGTAGATAGATTACTATGTATTATTATGTATGGAGGCCATTAGTAAATAATGCCTATGCAGTAGTCTGAACACATTTATTGTAAGAAGGCTTCCTAGAAGGTTCCACCTACTAGAAAGTTCATTATCTAGAATGTTCTTAGGGGATAGAAAGTATTATATATAGATGTAGAAGCACTGTAAAATATATTTGAGAAATCATTTGTAATTGTAGCTCTACTCTATTGGAGGTTGCCCCCTCAAAGAGGAAAGTGAACATTGTTTCCATATCAATAAAGCTATAATATTTTGGTTCATATTGTCACATTGTGTGTGCAATTCTATTTCTTTCTGCAATATTTTTTTCCAAGGAAAAAGGCCAATAATTTTATTATATTGGTAACAAAATTACCTCTATAGATGCCCATGGCATACTTGAGGGTCTTTCCCATTGATTCTTTTGAAAGAGAGTGAAAAAAGTGACAGAAAAAACTGTCATCATTTTCTATCATGTTACATTTCATCAAAGTAGTCTGGCTTTTGAGCCCATAGTTTCAAAAAGAAAAAAATTCTTTAATGTTGAGGGAAATTCAATCCTTGTATTCTGTATCGGTGTAAAACCATATTTTATTTAGAGTTGGTCCCATGGGGAGTGAAAATACTCAGAGGGTTGGTCTTGAGTTTCTTCGATAATTTTCCATGCTCCTCTTTCTAGTTGCAAATTAGCTTTGGATCGTTGGTTGGTATATGTGTTCTATTGCCTCTATGCCTTTGAGATTTCCCTCCACAATGGCCTAGTGAATTAACCTACTTAAGCCCTCAACCATAAGAAGAAAGAGAAGCGGAGAGAGCGGACAACCTTGGTGAAGACCTCTCTCAGGCTTGAAAAAAGCAGAGGCGAAACCATTTATTAGAATAATGCAGTTTAGAACCCAAGTGACGAAGGAGTGGAAAAACCAAAGATGAATAAGAAGTCTTAGATAGAGTCAGTTGACACTATCAAAGGCTTTTGATAGATCAACTTTGTGAGAAATTGCTTTCTTCTTCATGGAGTGAATTGAGTGGAATCCTTCTTGTGCTAAGCTTATAGCCTCATGTATTTGTCTTCCTTTGAGGAAGCCAAATTGCTCCCGAGAGATGTGATCCGAGAGAAAATCTAGGAGTCTTCTTGCAATCAATTTTGAGATAATTTTGTAACTATTGTTGTAGAGGGAGATGGGCCGAAATTGGTCAAAAGAGCTCAAATTATCACTTTTTGGGATGAGCAATATGAAAGTTGAGTTGAAAGCGACAATAAATTGATCGATGGTTCTTGAGTATTCGACCACTCCAAGCAGGTCCTCTCTAAGGAAAACAAAGAAATTTGCATAGAATTCAACTAGAAGACCGTCAAGCCTAGGGATTTTATCTTTTTAAAAACTATGGATGGTGGACAAGAGTTCTTCTTTGGTGATTTATGTCATTAGCTTATCGCTACAATCCTGGTCGATGAATTTGGAGAAGATATAGGTTGTTTTTAGTATCTCTTATATTAAGGCTCTCGAGTCTTCTTTAAATAGAGATTGGAAGTGATTAATGTCATCCTACGCAATGTCCTAAAAAGAGGTGGATTTAGGCCCATTCCCCTACTCTATAGACCAAATTGTGTTTATTGATTTTCTATGATTTGTGAACTTGTGGAAGAATTTTGTGTTTTCGTCCCCTGCTTGTAGTTAGGGTGCCTTGCTCTTCAATATCCATTCTTTTTCTTTGTCTAGCAAGAATTTTCTTCGCTCTCGTTCTGATTCTTTTAAATTGAGTTTTTTTTCTTCAAAGAGAGGGTTCAATATTTCTTCATCATATCAAGACTGGATTTTCCTTTCCAGATCTTTCAGGGTTTTAGAATCCTTATTCTTTTTTTGGTCCCCCAAACATGTGTCGCTTTTTTTTTCTCTTTTTATGTTCTCTAGAAATTGTAAAGGGGGGGATTCTGGGAGGGATGGATTGTAGGGAATCCAACATCCCTTGATAGCCTCCTTGAAAGACGGGTCTTACAACCAAACAAAATTCAGTTTGAAGGGTGTTGGGGGATTTTGAGGCTAGGAATTAATCTCGAAGATGATTGGATTGTGGTATGAGTCCCCTCTAGTGGAAAACCATTGACGACATCTGGGATGAGCTTCTAACAGAGCCTCATAACTGAAGAAAGGATCCAAATGTTTCACAATTCTGTCCACTCCGGTTCTCATATTTCTCCAAGTTGGGACCAATTTAAAAGGTTGAAGATCTATAAGGCCCACATCATCCAAGGAGTGGGAGAGAAATTCAAAAAGGGGGTCAGAATGAGCGGATGGACCCCATGTTTCATCGGCTCCCAAAGTGGAATTTAAATCACCTTCTATAATCATATTTCCCAAATTTATCAAATTTTTTTTGAGAGCGTGTTTCGGGAAAGAACGTCAATCTCCATTGTATGGCCCATAAATATTTAAACATGTGAAGTCCAGGTCTAGTTCGAAGGAGTAAAATTCGATTCCTAGGCCAAATTGAAGGGCCTAGGCATTCCTTCAAAGCATTGAGGAGCAATGGCACACAATAGCAAGACCTCCAAAACGACCAGAGGCATTTAAAGAGAGGAAGTCCCATCCAGAAAAATATGAGAAAGTGAGGTGGTGAAGCGATCACCAACCAACATGGTTTCTTGAAGAAGGATGATGGAGGGATGGTGAATCTCTATCAGTCATTTTAGGGCCTATTTTTTGTTGAGGTTGACCAACCCCCTGCAATTTAGAGAGAGAATTAGCATGGCAGGGATGCAGTCATGGCATTTTCTCTAAGGGTCCCAGTGAGAGACTTCTGCTTCCCTCACCCGACCTCTGAGTTGGCCTGCTTCTGGGAAATAGAGAGGAAATATTTCCTATTGCAGAGTGGATGCTTATGGTTGCGTTCCAAATGGGGGCCAAGGCTGCCCTTGACACCCAAGTTCTCAAAGGGGGGAGCTTTGTTTTTGGAGTGGAGATTGTATTTTGACCACAAAACATTATTTTTCACTACATGGTATCACCAATGACTTAATAAAACTTCATGTTGGTGTATTGTATTTAGACCCAAGTGGTGTCAATGATGGAAATTGCTTAAGAATTCCGATAAAGGTTATATTGCTTGGACTCGATTTGTCTCCAATATTTATGAATGTTTTGAACCTAATACTAATCACTTGGGCCACTTGACCAAGATTAAACAATCAAGTACATGACTACATCTATTCTTTTGAGCAACTTGCTTTCTACATTAAAGGTCTATCCGATATCTTCTTCCAAGAATGATTTATCAGTGGTTTGAAAGAAGAAATCCATGCTCAAGTCTTAATGGCTCACCCAACCACTTGGCTCGAATCCACTCAATGAACTAGGGAAGCACAAAAAGTGGTCAATGTTCAAATAAAAAGGCCAACATTTATTCCTCGTCCATGTCCCACCAATCACTCTCCTCCCTCTCCTCCTCTCAATATCCACAAATTAATCTGTGATGAAATGGAAGAATATCAACTTAAAGGCCTTTGCTAAAATTGTGATTAAAAATATTTTTCCAAGCACAAATGTAAAGGGAAGAAACATTTTATGGCCATTTCTGAGGACATTTCAAAAGATGTTGGTGATGCTCTCCCTTAAGAACCTCTACCTCAGCCATATGATGGCATTCCTTCCTCTAATCAACCATATGTGTAACCCCAAATCTCCCTACATGCCTTGACTAGTATTTTAGCACTCTAAACCCTTAAATTAATTGGCTACATCAAGCATCATAAAGTCATTTTCCTAAATGATAGTGGTAGCACCCATAAATTTATTCACTAATGGGTTTCCCAAAAGATATATTGTTGTATCCATGAAACGAACAACTTTCAAATGGAGGCTCCATGAAATGTGGGGATCATTATGAAAATGTGTGTCTTCAAATTGGTGATTATTCCTTGAAATCCCACATGTTTTCCATTGAAATGGGTGGTTGTGACATTGTTTTGGGTGTTGAATGGTTACGCACACTAGGCCCCATCACCATAGATTTCAAGGAGTTATACATGAACTTCTAGCAGACCGGGCATCACTACACTTTCCAAGGAATTATAGCAGGTTCTCTTGAGATTGTCAGCTCACATCGTATGGAAAAACTCCTTAAAAGGGGACATTATGGCATTATCTCCAAATTCCATGCTATTCAAACCGTTGAGACCCCTTCCCAACCCATTCATCCCGACATGCAATTTATCTTATCCAAACACCAATAAGTTTTTGAAACCCCCCAAAGTCTCTTGCCCTCTAGTGATGCACATGATCATTCTATTCCACTCATCCCTGGTAGCCTCCCACCTAATTATCATGCAAGAAGGTAGAGCATTGGACTTTACCAATAAACAACTTTATGAGCAACACTTGGGAAAATCCATCTATGAGAAAGAAATGTTGGCCATTTTGCACGCTATGGATATCTGGCATCCCTACTTGCTTGGGCGACGTTCCCATATTAAAACTTATCATTGTATCCTTAAATAATTTTTGAAGCAAAGGATTTCATCCCCAAAACAACAAAAATGGGTTACCAAACTGTTAGGCTATGATTATGAGATCGTTTATAAGAAGGGAAATGAGAATATGGCAATTGATGTTCTCTTTAGAAAATATGAAGAGGAAGAATCCCTCTTTTCACTCTCCTTTATTATAGATAATTGGGTGAATGAAGTACACAATGAATGATTCACCGATCCCAATATCGCTAGACTGATCCAACAAATTCAACATGATTCTAAGGCATCTCTTGGATACACTTGGCACAATGATGAGTCTTCCTAAATTGGATGAAGAAGGTTCCATTTGGTTGCAACCGAAGGTTGTCCTTAACAAATAAGAGCATTGACCCCACGAACGCACAATCCAAGAAGTTTTAATACAATGGAAGGATACACAACCAGAGGACACCACATGGGAACCGACAACCATTTTGTAGCACTTTCCACATCTCTAGCCTTAAGGACAAGGCTTTTTTTTAAGGGGGAGGGCATGTTAGGGTCCTAACCTCCCTAAACCCCTAAGTATATAGATTACTATGTATTGCTATGTATGGAGGCCATCGGTAGTAAATACGGCCTATGTAGTAGTGTGAACACAATTATTGTAAGAAGACTTACTAGAAGGTTTCATCTACTAGAAAGTTCATTCTTTAGAGTGTTCTTAGAGGATAGAAAGTACTATATAAAGATGTAGAAACATTGTAAAATATTTCTAGGAAATCATTTGTAATCTGAGCTCTACTTTATTGGAGGTTTCCCCCTCAAAGAGGTGGTATAGTATTTTAGTTCATATTGTCTGTTGTGTCCACAATTCTATTTCTTTTTGCAATATACTTGAGTAATATCATTAATTTATACTCTGAATATTTCTATTTGGCACATCATACAAGCTGTGTTTCTTTTGTACACAGTGAAAGAGGATAAACTTTGTGATGTTGAACACCTAAAACCCACTTACAGTTGGAGGAACAACAAACTAGGGAAGAAAGTGTATCAAAGCAGTTGAACATATTTGTGATCTTCAAACAAATATTGGTGGAGGTAGAGAATAGAAAGAATTTGGGTAGGGAGTGAGACATATTCATATCATATGTTTGTGTTTCTACAAATGGAGAGGAATGATGAAAAACCTCTTGGGTATTTCAAACTCAATACATTTTGGTTACAGTATGAGGTGTATTAACACCTAGTAAAAGATGAATGGATCCCTATAAATATTTTTGGGGCCATGAATTAAGGTAGTAGTCTTCTCGCTTAAAAAGGTAGTAGGATCATGACGTGGCCAGGCGCACATCGATGTCAGCCTAACTCAGGCCACGCTCAGGATAGCGTCACTATCCGCTCAATCCCCAAGTAGTGTTGAAAGGAAGGGATGAACTCAAATAGGTCACCCCTAAGCCACACCAAATTGGTGTATGAGACCCCTTGTTTGTGAGACAAGGAATCCCTCAGCCAAACGATTTAACCTCAAATGAAACAAACCTAACATCTACTAAACCCTACTTTGAGTCTCCTTCAAGCCTCGCATAACTCCCAAGTCGAATCTCGGGACTCACAAAACGTTTTAAAACCCAGACTCCGAGGGCACAAGCAGACTGTCCACCCGGCGAAATCCAGACTTTTAACATATCTTTAAGTGCCCGTGGCTTCCCAAAAAACCTTCCACTGCGATTTTTCTTTATTTTCTTTGCAGGTGGCCCTTAAAAGCCGATGGAATTTAAACGCGTTACCTCGAAAAAGATTCAATGGTTCAACCGCGTGAGTGCACATAGACGTGAAAATTAGCAAAAGCTTGCAATCAATAAGCCTCTGATGCTATTTCTGTATACAGACTTTCCAAATACGACTGAAGAGTACTAAACAGCCTACTGTCAAGTCCTCATGCATCCAACTGTCTCTCGTTTGACTTTCTTAAAAAAAAATCACTGACACTTCAAGCATTTAATGAATAACAAGTATTGTTGCAAGGTTCACCAATAACAACCAGACACTGGATCTCAGAAGCAAAGCCTTGTAGTTTGTGACGCTAATAGTTTTGTAAGCTTGAAAGTGTAAAATTTACAATCATATTTATAGAGTTTGAATTGGTCTAATAGTTAGGATTCAAGAATATGTGTTTTAAAAGACATAAGTTCAAATCTAAAGAGAATAGGGTATATATATCTCAATAGACTTTACCAGTCAAATAATTGAATTAGTGATCTGCTTTAACTTATATTAACAATACACCTTAATTTACAAATAAAACTTATTTCCTTAAAATAATTAGTTAATAATTATTAAAACTCAAATATAAATTCCTTAAAATAATGAAAGGCAGATTTCCAGCTTTACTGATTGTCTCTTAACCCTGCTTCCTTAAATCATACTCCAGGAAAATGTGCTATTGTAAGGGTGTCCAATTGTGCATTATTGTTCTTTGTATTTCTTTTTGGTAATCTATCCATATGCATAAATGTACATTGATTTTTCACATATATATATATATATATGAAAGTTTTTGGTTTCATAGTTTCATGTTGTCAAACAATTGTTTTTGATTTCTTAATTTCATGTTGTCAAATAATTGAAAAAAAAAATGGTTAGTGTCTAATCAGATAAATGGTTAGTTAATGTTCAAATTTTTTTTTCTGATGATCAATGATCATGTAGGAACAAGGTTCAAATTTCTCCATCTAAATATAATTTTGTGAAATTTAAATTATAATTAAATATTTATATTATAAGTACAGGTTAAAAAATAATAATAATGTAAGTTTCAATATTTATGGATTCCAATATCTAAATATTCAAAAAAAAAAATAAAAAAAAATGAAAAGGAATGTGTTCTCCGCACAATATCTATATATCAGTAAATGATGGTAACCAATACTAAATAGTTAGTAGTTCGAACCAAAACGTTTTTTCTGATTTAAAAAACCAGTGGTGTGTAATACATCAAACAATAATAGTCAGGGTGACCTGATGAGAGAATGTTATAATGATAACACAATACGTATCGCTACAGGTCAACTCTACAGAAAACATTCAAATTTTTCATTTGGATATTTACTAGCACAGCCGCTAACTCGCGGCTGAGAACATCAAAAGGTATCGGTTGAGAATGCTTGCCATAAAATTTTTGTGGTAATCCATAATTCGTTTGTGGTAATATGAAATGTTTGGTTGTACTGTTTAATCTTACTTAATTATTTAAATGTGGCAATTACATATTCTTATAGTAATTTTTTAATGTGATTAGGTAAATGTGAAAAAGTAAACATGTTAATGGATGCTTTGATAAATGCAAGAAAGTTATGAACAATAAATCTGACCGGTTGATTTTGGAGAACGACTAAGAATATGCCAGCATCTTCAATACATAACCATCAAATTAAGGTTTAAAGTTAAATAAGGTTAAAAGATCATTAATTATGCCCATTATTAATAGGTGTATGCCTTTGGCTTAAAAATGCATACCATTTTCTGACAATGTAGGCGTTGGCAACATGTAGCAAACAAGTAGTCAAACTCTTTGACAGATCCATATTGAAAATAAAGGGCAGTTGTAACGTGAGGAACATTCTTTTCCAGAAAAGAAAATTACTTTTATATTTTTCATAATATAATTGTGTTACATTGCAAAAAACTATGGCAGAAAAGAAAATTACTTTTATATTTTTCATAATATAATTGTGTTACATTGCAAAAAACTATGGCGGAAGTGCTCTATTGTCTTCTCAAAAACTGAAAACTTTTTTCAAAAAACAGAAGACTGTGGATATATCATTCATGTTTACATGGATGGGCAATAAGATAGTAAAGTGTGTTCAGCTAGCAGAGAAAGGTGGCAAACAATATGTACTATGCAGCAGCTCATTTACTGCTGTATATGTTTAACTATATATTGTTGGATTTAAAGTTATTTTATTTTAGATGTATTAAAAATGTTGTTGCAGATTACATAGTAATAATAGCTGACAATGCAAAAAGAAAAGAAATGAGATGACAATTTTTTTGGATTTAAAGTTATTTTAGATGAGAAGTTTATATTGTTGGAAACATGTCAACTAATTTCCTTATGCGGTCATATGCATATGGACATGCACATGCATGCAACTATGTTAATGTGCATGCATGTAATCTATTTATGAATTGTTGGTGTAATTGTGTGATCTATTCATGATCAGTTTGTATAACTGAGTGATAGATGTTATATATGTGAGCATACCCATAGAGCTGGAGTACACAATGTAAGGAGTAGAGAGCAAAGTGTGTGAGGAGAGGATGATTGTATGCCTATGAAAGCTATTGTAAAAATCACTGTGTCAAGTGTATGATTGATGTGTTTGGTTTAATGTGTGTTTGATCTTGCTTATTTTATGCTTTGTTATATGCTATGTTTTCCTTCTGCTTCCTAACAAGTTGTATCAAAGCTTAGAGTTGAAGGAGCAAAGAGCGAAGGAGAAGAGAATATGGTTGCTGGATCGAAGAGCTGAGCCGAAACGAGTCGAGTGAAGTGGACAGTTGTTTCTACTAATGGCGAAAGTGCAGAGTTCCAAGTTTGAGGTGGAAAAATTTAGTGGTAAGAATAACTTTGCACTATGGAAGCTCAAGATGCGAGATCTTCTTGTGCAACAAGGATTGCAAAAGGCCTTGGCTAGAAAGTCAAAGAAACCAACAAGTATGACAGACGAGGACTCGGAGGATCTGGATGCAAGAGCCCTCAGTACTATTTGTTTGTGCCTGACAGATGAGGTGTTATTTAACATCGTTGAAGAGACGACAACAACAGGTTTGTGGACCAAACTGGAGAGTCTGTATATGACAAAGAACTTGTCAAACAAAATCTTCTTGAAGAGGCAAGTTGTACAACTTGCGGATGAAAGAAGGTATAGAAATTGTTGATCACTTGAATGTTTTCAATACTCTGATTTGTCAATTAAATAATATGGAAGTAAATTTCAAAGATGAAGACAAGGCAGTTACACTACTGTGTTCGTTGCCTGAGTCTTGGGACCATCTGGTCACAACTATGTGGTTTAACACAACAAATGCCATTGATTATGACACTGTTGTGGGAGCTTTGTTGTCTGAGGAGATAAGGAAAACACCTGGTAAATAAACCTCAACAACAGAAGCAATGGTAGTCAGAGGTTGATCTACGGAAAGAGGGAAAAGTCAGAGGGGTACATCAAGGTCTAAGTAAGCAGAAATGTTGGTTTTGTGGCAAATTTGGGCATCTCAAGAAGGATTGCTGGAAAAAACAGAATGCATCCAAGGAGGACTCTACAAAAGAATCAAAGGAAGCTAATGTAGCAGAAACAAGTTCAGGTTCCAGTTCATGTATGGTTGATGATGTATTGTCTACTTGTGATGTTTCACATCAACATCGGCGTTGGTTGTTAGATTCTGGTGAGTCCAGCCACATGTGTCTTCATAGAAATTGGTTCTCAACTTACCAATCTATTGATGATGGTGTTGTTTTTATGGGAAATGATTTTTCTTGTAAAATTGTTGGAGTTGGTAGCATCCGGATTAGAATGCATGATGGTTCTATAAGAACATTAACAAATGTAACACATGTACCTGAACTTAAAAAGAACTTGATATCTTTGGGAGTTCTAGATTCTTTTGATTACAAGTGTACAACTCAAAGTGAAGTATTGCAGGTGTCCAAAGGCATCTTAGTAGTCATGAAGGAAAAGAGGATTGGGAACGTGAGATCGGAAGAGCTTGTTTTTATGGGAAATGATTTTTCTTGTAAAATTGTTGGAGTTGGTAGCATCCGGATTAGAATGCATGATGGTTCTATAAGAACATTAACAAATGTAACACATGTACCTGAACTTAGAAAGAACTTGATATCTTTGGGAGTTCTAGATTCTTTTGATTACAAGTGTACAACTCAAAGTGAAGTATTGCAGGTGTCCAAAGGCATCTTAGTAGTCATGAAGGAAAAGAGGATTGGGAACCTTTATCAGCTTAAAGGAAGGACATAGGTAAATCAAGAAGTGGTAGCATCTAAAGATGCAAGTGACTTTGTTCATTTATGGCATCAACGTTTGGGTCATATGAGTGAGAAAGGGCTTAAGGTACTAGTTGATCGTAAGTCACTTCCAAGTTTGAAGTTTCTGAATTTGAATTTCTACAAGTATTGTGTTTTTGGAAAACATTGTAGACATAAGTTTAAAGCAAGAATGCATATAAGCAAATGTATCCTTGATTACATTCATTTAGATGTTTGGGGACCATTCCCTACAGTTTCTCTTGGAGGATCGTCATATTTTGTGACATTTATAGATGATTACTCTAGGAAAGTTTGGGTCTATTTACTTAAAATAAAAGATGATGTATTTAATACTTTTAAGCAATTTAGAGCTTTGGTTGAAAAGAGCACTGACAGGTCAATGAAGTGTTTAAGGATAGATAATGGAGGTGAGTTCACATCTGTGGAATTTGAAAACTATTTCAAGAAAGCTGGGATCGAAAGACATAAAACAACGGTTTATACTCCTCAACGGAATGGTGTTGTTGAACGCATGAATAGGACTCTTCTAGAGAGAGAAAGGAGCATGCTCAACAATGCCAAGATGCAACAGGAATTGCGGGTAGAAGTAGTTATTACAACATGCTATCTAATAAATTGGTCACCATCAACTGCAATAAACTATCAGATTCCAGAAGAGGTATGGACAGGTCATTCGTGTGATTTTTTAGATCTGAGAATATTTGGTTGTGATGCTTATGCTCTTATTTATTAATATCAATGTTCTAAGTTACATCATAGATCAAAGAAATATGTCTTTGTTTGTTATGGTGATGTAGTTAAGGGGTACAGACTATGGGATCCTACTGCCCACAAACTCATCATAAGAAGAGATGTAGTATTTGATGAATTCTCACTCTTAAAATCAGAATTGGTAGATG
>CBVK0103769485.1:0-10765 GCA_900067695.1 Picea abies
ACATTGGGATTCATGCAATGTCTTGGATGCCATTATCCTTATTGGTGGTTTCCTCGCCTTTGTCGACAATTTTCCTCATTGGATGCTATTCAGAGGGTCTTTTTCATGTACCGCTTGCACTTGGCACATGTGAAAGACACACAGGGTTGTTGGTTCGTGAACATGTTCATCGTCTGTTTTCCTCCAAATCATCAAGCTCCTGCTTTGTACCTTATGATGAATGATGAGAGATTCCTTAATGCTTTCCTTTCAATGGGTCTCCTTCCATCGACTTCAGCTCATCTATTCTGGAAACGAGACCTAGAGTCCTATGAGTACCTAGAGACTTGCAGGCATTGTGTAACTTAGCACTTCACCCTTTAAGTCACAAGTAAGGATACGATATTCATCATGGCTAAGAGTCTAACAATAATTGGCTTAGGAAGAGAAAAATATGTAACAAGATGGATTTTAACTTTAGTGGGAGGAGGATATTATTTCGCCTCCTTAACTACTTGAGTTAGGCTCAATTGACATACTTAGAATTTTACATGTAGAATGTGGCAAAAGACAATTAACTATATGTTATTCTCACTGAGCTTGCAAATGCATTTTTTGTTTTTGTATATTCTTTTCATTCCATTAGAGAAGAACTCATTAGTTGAGGGAGTAATTATAAAATGCCCTCTTTCAAAGCATTTTGTGATTGTCAAGTTACAGAGGAAGATAAGCTCTTGCACCTTGGATTTATCAACACTGTAAGTACATCTAACAAAGCCTTAGCGGAACAATAGAAGCAAGGCCCCAAGGATTCAAACAAGTAACATCCTCGAAAGAACAAACAAACCAAGGGTCCCAAACCCTCTTAACCAACTCCTACTCCCAATGGTAATAAATGAACCAAGTCAAAAGACAAGAATACTATTGTACATTACAATTTTTGTGAGTGAGATGGTCATACATAATCTAAGTGTTTTAAGAAGATGGAAACCTTAGAAACAATAATGAAGAAGAACGACATCAATCTAGATATTTCTTCTTTTAACTCTTCTTCTCATGGACATGGAATTTTTGCCTCTCTCTATTTTTTCTTGTAATGCAACATCTACTTATTCATCTAATGAATGGCTTATTGATTATGGAGCATCTCATCGTATGGCTAGGGATAAAGCCACATTTTTTTGCTCTTAATGAATGCACCACCAAACAAATATTTGTTAGTGATGATAGATATCTTAATGTTATAGGGTCTGGAATAGTTCAGCTAGATGATTCCCATATTAATGATGTATAGCATGTTTCATGTATTTATTGCAACGTTCTATCAAAGTAACAAAACACTCATTTAAGTGAAGGCAAAACCATAGCATTTTCACCTTGCCAAGCTGTAGTTAAATATTTAAAGGATCCAAAGCATAACTTAGCAATTTAAATTGTTGATAATATTACCTAGTTGTAGATATTTGAAAACTTCAAGTCATCATCTCTTCCCTCAATTTGTATTGCTCATAACAATGACATGAGTAAGCTTTGGCATGAGTAGTTTGGTCATCTAAACTATTGCTCATTGCAACTACTATATAAAGAGAATATGGTGATTGGCCTTCCTCTTGTTTCTTATAGAAATGTCATTTGTTATAGTTGTGTTCTTGAAAAACATCACCGAGACAATTTTGACAAACATATCTCTTGGCATGCATCAACCCCTTTGTAGCTTGTTCATATTGATTTGTGTGAATTTTGGGTTCAAGTACTTCTTGACCTTTATTGACAACTTCTCCAAATGCACTTGAGTTTATTTCTTTAAACTTGAGAGTGAAGTTTTTGACATGTTTTTGGTCAACAAGGTCCTTGTAGAAAAACAATTTGGACATCAACTTTCCAAGTTAAGATCAGATAATGGCGGTGAATATGGAGAAACAAGCATATGCCCTTGTCAAATCTATGAAATATTTGAGGGATTATGTTCTCCAATCCAGGATTGTATCTTATGTACCAAATGCATTGGTTAAAGACATATTGAGCCAACACGATTGTGATGGAAGGAGAGAGAAATGGATAGCAAACATTCAAGAATATGATATGGAGATTAGGCGAGTTAAGTTAGTTAAAAGGTAAGGTTTATCTAATATTATGAATGAATATTATTGCAGAGCATTGGGAATGAATAGATTATTGAGTTTATACTTTTTTTTAGTGAAATAAATCCATAAGAAATCTTTACATAGTATGTGGAAAATCCACAAAAACTTTCTCATAAGATCAAGGATCAATTTTCTAAATTTTCATGGTGCAAAGATGTGATGTATTACTTGCAACACTTTCAATATCATAGGCATATGGACAAAGCCCATGCAAGATATTTAAAACTAAAGGATATCAAGTATTGCATAATTGAAGGAAGTCTCTACTAGAAGGATCCAACTAGGATTCTCCTTAATCGCGTGATTGAGGAATCACCAGAAATATAATCAACAATTTACATAAGGAATCTAAAGTGGACATCATGCATGAAAGGCTATATAACATAAAATACACTGATGTAGTTATTAGTGGTCCTCTTTGTTTAGTGAAGTGAATAAAATAGTTAGACCATATAAAGAATGTCAACTCTTTTCTAGAAGACAAAAGCTTCCCCCTCTCCCTCTAAACTAGTCAGGGTTCAATTTCCATTTAAACAATGGAAATTAGATTTTATTAATAAAATCTATTTAGTATTGAGTGGACAACACCGATGGATATTAGCAATAAATGATTACTTCACAAAATGGGTTCAGGCCATATCAACTACTGCAATTATAGAGAATAGAGAGATTGTGGACACAAAAATTGATGGAAGACAATATAAAAATTGATGGAAGACAATATATGGTCAACAACATTTGGATGTAAAAAGAAAATTTTGATAGATAATGCTAAAGTTATCAAGTATATTACTTTTGTAGATTTCTATCAGAAATATAATATCTTTTTTAAGCACACAGTTCTATAAATATTAAGTAAGATGAGGAAAAAATATGCAAAATCCAACTTTTATTGAGGAAACCAGACCAACAACAGTGGTATAAGTCAACTGTCCATCTAGTCTCAAAGAAGTTACATATTATCTAATATTTCCCCACCCAGCAGTGGTATAAGTGTCCATCTAGTCTGAAAGAAGTTTCGGATTAATATCCTACTAGCTATACAGTTTGTCAAATTCAGATATCTAATTTTCTTGGATCCCACTGGCTAGCTTCTATTGTATATCATCACTAAAATAAACAAAAACTTGATCATATTGGAGGTTATTCTTCAAATATTTTTCAAATGGTCTGGGATTTAAGGTGGAGTAACCGCTCTGAATTCCTCTACCGCTGCCTGAGCGTCTCTATGCACTCTCGTTATGGAGGGTTCAGGACTTGAGTTCCTTAAGCCAGATGGGTCGGACTGGGTTCCAATCCCCCGATGGTAACCCCGACGGTAACCCTGTGTTGGCGCCATAACTGCAAGCTCGTTGATAATGTCGACCTGGAGTGTCAATAGCACTGCGAAAGTCTGAAGGGCGCGAAGAATGTCTATAGCTGGATAACTATTGCCCGAGAGATGGTCTTCTCTTTTGGCATTTTCGGGGCCACTCCTTACCAGAATTTGACCATAACGAGTCTTCATCCTCCCCTCATGGAGTATCACTCCTTGTCGGATCACCCATACTCTGTCATCAGTTGGAATGCAGGTGGTGTATATCATGGATAAGAAAAAATTCCTCATAAAAAGCTAATGACGATTATTAATAAGACCCTTGCAAATGATAAGAAAGCTTAGGATCACATCTCATATATGCTTTGTGGGAGGATTGTGTAAGTGCATAGACATCCACCAGTACTTCACCTTTTTAGTTGGTAGATGTTACATATGTAATTCTTCTTGTTTGGTTGGGAGCACCTATTATGAAGTTGCTACAAGAAATTCATGAAGAACCTAATGATATTTAGAGCACGATTAATCAAATAATACAAGTACTACAACATAAATACATAAATGACAATTTACATAAATCACAACTTAATAAAAATGATCAATTATATCATCATAGAATGGAAACCCTCCTTTTGACAATAAAGCTAAATTCTAAAGCTCTATCCAAAATGACTTAGTATTAAAATGACATACTAAAATAGGAGATCCTCTAAAGCATGGTAAGTTTGAATTTTTTTTACTAGGGCCCTTTATAATTGATACCATTGAAGGATAAAATTTATTTGGGTTGAAAAATCTAGATGGATAAACTCTTGATTCACCCATCAATGGGTAATATCTTAAACATATTTTTGGCATATTTTAGTTGTGAAGGGGCTTTCATCCAATTATAAATATTCACTACAATTTTATCTTAAGTATTGATTTTTCTTAAGCCCGTGATTTGGCAAAATTTTCTTTGTTATGAGAATAATAAATTTTGGTGCATGTTCTCATTTTTATTTAAAAATGTTTTATGATGTAATAATACTCATAAGATAGATTAAAAATTACATGAAGTTGTCTTTATAGTCTTAAGATTTTAAGATTTTGTGGGCATAAAAATGGTGTGTTTAACTCCATAACCCAATGATCAAGGAATTTGTTTTTGCAAGTGGAATATTTTATGGTTCTTGTGGCTTTGCATGGAAGCCATATCCCTAAGCTCCAAAGTCTTCATCTTATAATAACAAGATAACACCATTTATTTTATATATGACAAGTAAGGTTTAGGCTTGTTGAAACTATTTCACATTATGAAGGGGTGTTCTTTCTTTTTATACTATTGATTGATACACATGATGCACACTCCATGGCTCAAAGCTCCAAAGCTAGTTTTCAAAAATGTACATTGAGCCTTCAAAGTGGTATTTGTCTTTCGTGGGGTAATTTCTCACAAGGAAGAATGTTGACATAAAATTTGATGATGGCTATTTTTAGTATTCTTCCAAATCAAATCAAATAAGGACACATCGAATTTGTACTTCAAGTAGTTATTATGGTTAATTATACACAACTCTTTATTTGAGGATTGCTTAAGTATTTTTCGTCAAAAACAAAGTGCATTGTTTACATAGAGACTATTGGTAGTCCTAAGAGATAATAAAGGTCAAACTCCATTTCAACTTTGATTCAATTCAAATATCCCACCCACTAAATGGCATTGGTTTTGGTTGGAAAGTCTTATTTTTTCATTTCTTCAATCTACAAATAATTCCTCATAATTTTTTAGTTGGGCAGTCTTATTTTTTCATTTCTTCAATCTACAAATAATTCCTTATAATTTTCTCACCCAAAAATGGGTTGAAGAAAGAAACTTGTAACCCCTCCTAAGCCTATTCCATCCCTTGTTGATCCTATGAAGAAAATTTAGATCATGGATGATGTAATTGTCCCTACAATAATTATTGATAACCCATATAAGCTTATGCATGCAACTTGTGGAAGGTATAGAGATAAAAGAAAATTAAATTAAATTCCTTCTCGGGACATCAAATTAACCAAAACTATTGTTCTTACCACATACTCATTCCCTAAATTTGACATCTTATGTACCAAGTACTATAATTCAAATCACCCAACTACTTTTTTTGTTGATGGTATCTAAAATGTTTTCCCTATTACAACATCAATTATTTCTAAAATGATTTTACTTCCTTAGGTTGGACTCCTTTGAATGGTGACACCTTAACCAACATATTAAATAGCTTGATTGTCCCATCCAAAAGAGCCCTCTTAGGTACATCCCTTCAATTGGGGGCATAAATTTCAAATTCAACCCATTATTTTCAAACTTCTATCTTCCCCAAGGTCTTCAAAAAAGTGATTTCGACGATTTCTTTTATTTTAGGTTATGATGATGACAATATTGTCAATGTTACTATCCTTGGTATGATGGAGAATTTTTTTTCCACAACCTAATTTACCCTTAGTTCAATATTTCAATGTTGAATAATTGGTTGATGTCATTCATTGCCAACTATGTAATTTTTCAATGGACAAATCCTCTACGTATAAATTCAACTTGGTTTATCTCATCTTTCTTTTCCAAGCTATACATTTGAATAGAGTTGATGACTAAGGAAACCCCCTCCTAGTTTCTAAATGGACTCCATTGGTACAAATCCATGCCAAGACTGCAAATTTTAAAACTTTTATTGATAAATTTATGTATATAGCCTATATAACATTTCATGCTGAACATCCTCCTAGAATGCCAAAAGAATGTAAGGAACATTTGTCATTGAGCATAGATAGGGTAGGAGATTGATATATTTACCAATACCATACAATTCTCAGAGTTTATGGTTCTAAAGTTGAACCTTATTTGCTACTAGTTTAACTTACCCCTAGAATATTTGCATTAGAGTATATTAAGAAAAGATTAAGCTCAAATAATTTGCAGTTTACTTCTAAGCATCAAAAATATTATTTCTCATTCCCTACATTTTTTTTTCTTTTGTAGTTAATAATAAATAACATCGAACTAATATAACCAATATTTTAAGTTCTTATGGTTTTAAGTTGGGTGAGATTTGGCACTGTTATCCTCACCATGTCATTTCTAAAAGTATAAATATAAACAAGTCTTCAACTTATCTTCACCACTCCAATCTAAATTTGGAGAGATTGGTAAACAAAGAATATTGGAGATACGTACATGAAATCATGGAAGGAAATAAAATTTAGACTGAAACCTCAATGAAGATAAACAAGGGAATAGTTCTTAGCACTAATATCTCAACTATTTAGTAGAGTACTAACCTTGATGTCATTATATTGGATAATGATGAAGTTATGACTAAAGTTGCAAAAGTAGTAGACTTTGTAGCTAATTTGATTCAAAATAAATATAATGGTGAGAAAATAGTTAAAGAGCAACATGATAGAGCTAGAGATGAGAACATATTGCCTATTGAGACTCTATAGAAGCAAGAAATAAGAAACACGAAACAAAAGGAAAGCATAGAAAGCTACAAGCAAACATGTTTCCAATAAATGTAAAGTGCACAATGAAGAAAATTAAAAGATGTTAAGCATTTTAGAGGATATCCTTGGAGATCAGATGTTGTCAATGATACAAAATTCAATAGGAAGTTGAGATAGAAGTCAATGATACACAATTCTCATTATTGGAGTAATATTTAAAAAATCCAACTCCTATAGGACCTCTTGTTTCAATAGTAACCATTTTTAAAAAATATGATTCTAAATTTGTCATTGAAGAAGGTTTTCATCCTCAAACCTCTTCATAATCTAGTCCATCTTTAGTCAAATATGATTCAACCTTATTAGAATAAAATTGAGATTTACTTTCTAATATGGTTGAATTGAAGAACAAATCTAACCCATATAGAGAGCAACAATACCATCAAGTGTTTCCTAAAGGAGAGATTGTTCCAATATTTTTTGTAGTTGTGGATAATGAGAAGAGGCAATTTAATATCGCTACCCTCTAACCAAGAGCAAGTAAATACGAGGAAGCATTCAAGCTCACGAGTATGACTCAAAAACCATTAATGTTGAATTGACATTCATGTTTTAGATATGGTTGAATGACATAGGTAGACGGGAGAGGTAGTCATTGAAGAATTGTTCTAGGAAATAGTGGATCTTGGGAAAAATCCATCAATAATGCCACAACTACTAAAATTCAAGATTTGGAAGGCAAAATAGTCACCTTGGCCTCTAGTAAAAGGTTGACTTTGTTTATGGCATCAATGAAGGAAAAAAGTGTCGAGATTAAGACATTGAAGACAAAGATGGGTTCATGGATAAAATCTAAAGTTAGTTACTGCTTATGAGGAAAAATAAACATTAAGTGCTGAAAATTTTGCGCTAAAGGAGTATTGAATACCCAAAATTTATCCGGACTTTCGAAAACTTGGAAGGATAGTATTTGGAAGGATACTCTATACTCAAACATTTTCCATCCATTTGAATTATAACTTTCACAAAATTTATGACATTACCCAAACTTTATCATCCAAAATCTCCTCTAGTAGTGGATATCTCTATGTCGATGACCCACAAATTCAACCAAGTATAGTTTATAACCCATTGACCACTATGCATACAATTGGTCCTAGGTTCAAGTACAAGGTTCAGACCAGGAAAAGGGATTCCATTGTGGGGTATTCAAGAAGAGGAAATGGCAAGGAAAATCCATTTTGTATACCACAATAGCACTCACTACAAAGGAATTTAGATAAGGAGATGAATTTAAGAGACAACATATCTTTGATATGTGGAAGATGAATGTTCCCTCACTTGCTCAACTCATTCCTAAATATAATACAACGAAAACAAAAAGGGATAAAGAAAAAGATGATTAAATGAGGTAATTTCATATTCAAAACCTATAATTCAAAGAACAAGAAAAGCTCGGGAAAATGAAAATATGTGATGTAAAATAAGCTAGAGTGAGTTGTAGAGAATGAAAGCCACCAGTGGAAGAAAGGATAAGAAGTTGTTGTAGAGTTGAAAAAGTAAGTGGACAAAATCATTGTCACACTCAAGAGACTAAAGAAGCAAGTTGATGATGCAAGGAAGCATGAAGAAAAAGTTCACAAATTTGCATCGAAGGTAATCAAATATCTCTCCATGTGTGGATGTGTCCCCACATTTACCTGAGGCACTTAAGATAGGATGTCAAGAAAGAAATGTAATAAAAATGGTATTAGCAACTCTTTGACAAATTGTAAAAATATAAAGAATTGATAGAATCTGCCAAAGATGCATAAGAAAGAAAGAATAAATGTCTTGTAATACTAGAAGCCACTGAGGTAGAGGCTTAAGGAAAATAACAACTTTTAGAACATTAAGCTGGTAATCATATAATCACAAGAAAAAATAGAGAAGTTAGAGTAGAAAAGGATAAAATGTCAAATTCTTTGGATAAAATTCCAAGAGCACAAGGATATTCTAGCAATATCATAGTAGCAAATAATACAAGTGCAGTATGAGGCAATGCATGCTAATGCCATTATATCAAATATTCTGAATGATAATATGGAAGAAACCCAATTCATATATGTCAAAGATGATGCTCTCAAAGACGAGAAGAAAAATTAAAGAACATGGTATGAGAACTCACAAGAAAAGCTCAATCTCAGTTCATAGTGACTGAAAATATGGAACAAAAAACAAAGATAGAGCTAGATACATTCATGTAGGTAGTACCTTCTATAGAGGAATTGGAAGAATCATTAGCATGTAAGTATGACCAAAAATTATAAGAATCTAGCCATAGGTGGACCACTATTTTTAATGAATTCACTAAATTTAGGGATGCAACAATTAGGGAACTTCCAAACTTGGATCCCCATTTTGAGGAATGAAACACAAAATCCAACTTGAGGATAAGTTGGATTGTGTGGTAGGGGTATCATTGTGGCCCAGTTTTAACTAAGTACCGCACACAAGAGATTTTAGTAGAATACAAATCCATAGAATCCATGAGACCACATAAGCATAAATATATGTTCTTGTAGGAGTTCAAGTATGTGAAGGTTGATAAGCAATATTATACATCCTATTCTAGTTACCTCAGTCCTCTAGGCATATCTCTAAATACCCTATCTCTTTTGTACTCTTTTGTATATATGAGTTACAACTAGTAGATTCCCTAGTATATTCCATAATCTTCTGTAACAACTCGATTCATCTATATATATGAGGATTGTAATGCTATAAAGGGAGATGATTGTCATTGTTGTTGTTTTGAATTGAGTTTCACACACATTTTCATGAGTTATGTGTCAAATTTATGTTGTATTACTCATTTTTCTAATTTAATGGCTACCTTTACGCTCATTTTCATGATATATCTAGATGATTTGTATGTGATTATGATTGATGTGAATGTTTTTAGTTCTATTATTTTATCTGAATGTGATTAAAGGATAAGTAAAGCAATGAAAATCCCACTAATTATTTGACACTCTACACAATAATCATATGGAAACTATCATAACTCCTCAAGGATACCTCCTTCCTCTTGGAAGGTTGAATATGTCAACGCACTAGACTACATTGGGCTTGTGTTGGACACATATTGTGGACCCCAGGTTTGTCATAGAACCAACAAAGGGCACACTAGTTATCTATATACCTTTTCCCAGAGGTTTCAAAGATCATGTTAACTATCTATCTACATTTTTACAAAAAGTTTAGAAAGAATAAGGAAAGGTAAAAGAATGAAACCTATGCTTGAAAAATGGTGGGGTTGACAGGAACTCCCCAGTGGAGTCACCAAAATGTAGTGAAGGAATATATTTGTGTTATCACATGTTGTGTGAGGGAAGTAGTGGAACACAACTCAAGCACACACACACTACTAAAAGGGGAAGAGAAGATAGTGGAGTCAAGACTTGGTTGTAGGGATAAACTGAAAAAACCTAGAGTGGGACAAAAAAAGGAATCTCAAAAGAGGAGGGAAAAATATTAGACTAGTCAGGACCTTAATATATTGATAATGTTTATATATGGTTGTAGGTGATTATGGTACTTTATTTAGGATTCATATCAATTTTTACAAGAAAATTAAATAATGAAAGAGATCCATCTAACTCAGGTTAATTAATCGGTAATTATTTTAATTTCCTAGAAACCCTCTTGTTGGAAATGAAAAGAGAAGAATAGAAATAACTCACTCATAATTTGTTGTTGTAGGTTGCGAAGCTCCATTGGCTAGAGACGATAATTTTGACAGGCCTCCAAGAGTGATCCACATTTCAAAAGATCCTATACATGTACCTCCAAACTCCTACAAGATAAGACTCGACCT
>CBVK0103769519.1:0-13042 GCA_900067695.1 Picea abies
CAATAGTTTAGCCAAGACCGGGCATCTTTATGCTATCCTCGCTTGAGTCGATGGTGGTTATGACTTGATTTGGAAGCAATTTTAGGTAGCCTCTTGTCTTCCATGTTGTTTCACTTGTTCCTATACATTAGGTATCTAGTCATAGCCATGCTCTCAATGGGGGAGAGGCTTGTCTCTACGAGGAGGATGAGATAGAGCATATTTCCTTTAATTTTGAGATTATATTAAAATAACATTATCTTAAGACCAATATAGAAAGTATTATTTTCAATTTTTTTAGTGTTCCCAATATAATATTTATGTTATAGATACGTTAGGAGATCATATTTCCTCCCCATAGAACTTATCTTTTATTTTATTATTGGGAGCCATCCTTTTAAAAAGAACTTATTATTTTTTGTTTTATTTTAGAGGTGATTGTCTGTATAGGTTTCCACCATAGTATATGGAGTGTTTCTTAATCTTGTTGAATATCGACGACTTTTAACTTGGGGCATTCTTGGATGTAATTTTTATAGTACATGGTGGATAGTTATAGAGAGTATTGAAGAGGATTATCTTATCTAAGGTGTGACATGTTCTATTATACCACCACTTCCTCATGGGAATCTTGTGAAAGAATTTCTTACTGAATACAATACACTAAAATTATCCCTCAAGCTGATGCAAGAGCATCGCCAGCATCAAGCGAGCCAGCGCAGAAGTGGAAGACAGCTGGACAAGCCAGCAAAAATTTTTGAAAATGCTTTGGAATTGTTGCGCGATCTTAAATGAATCATTTAAGAAGTGGGGCACTTGTATATTGAAATGGACCTTGAGCGGATATCTCTCATCCTTAGGTAGATAGTCGACATTTAATAGATTTAATGTTGTTAGATAGGAATTTAATTCTAGATTTGATAGCCTAGAGTCCAAGAGGGAAAATGGATATAGACACCCTCATTTTTGTTCATTGTAACATTATCAAGCATTCAGGAAGAGAAGAGCAAGAAAAAAACTGTGTGAAGAACACCCATGTACAGACATTTGAATTAATAGAAGAAATCTAATTCAAATTCATGGTTTGTGTTGATTCTTTGTATATTGATGTTGATACACTCATGAATGTTTACTTCCTGTTATAAATTCGCTTTTATATGATGTGTATGCAATTTCATGGTGAAATTGAAGTTTGAAGGGAAGAAGGAAACACATAATTCCTGCAAGGAGTGCAGTTAAAATTGTCTGCAAGGAGTGCGTTCACAGAAGGGTTCAATTAGAGATAACTTTTGTGCTTATTTCCTCGAAGAGGCAGTTAGGCACAGTGTCACGCAAGGAGTGCGAAGGCCAAGATAAGTCTCAGAGTTGCGATTTTGAGCAGAGAGTCAGAAAACTACTGCTGTAGAAGTGCACAGAGTTGAGAGAGCTTCAACACTCAGTCGAGGTTGAAGAGTTGCCTCAAGGAGTGTGTGCAAGAGGGTTTCAGAGAAGACCCAAGCCATGAACGAATCTCAGGAGGAGTAGGCCTTTGAATTCATGGAAGGGTAAGTGTAGGAAAACTACCATGGAAAGTCTGAGAGAAGCGTCGCAGGTTGGCGAGCGGACGAATAAGTCTTGTGGGGAGACACTTCTTCATTTCACAAAATCATCAAAGGAAGAGTGGATGGTCAAAATCCTTTGGGGAGGTTTCACGAAGTTTCGTGGATTGTTCAATCTCATGGAGGTGCAGGGAGGTTACAGTGTAAGTGTTGAAGAGGTCTGAAGCTCAGGAGGGGAGTAGAGTCATCGATCCATGCCATAGGAGTCGTCAGATCTACATGTGGTATCGTGTATCGGGGATTCGTGAGTCAAAGTTCCAAAATTGTGCAACAAGAGCTGCGATATCATGATACATGATATCCTGATGATCCCTGAACCATTCATTGTTGAGGACGCGTGTCGGGAGATCCAAGAAAGTCAGGGTTCAAAGAATCAGGGTTTTCAAAGGTAGAGTATTCTTTCATCTCGGAGTCGCAAAACGCGATCCTCCGACGGGAGAGTTGTGTGGGCCATAGCAGGAGATAGTGGAGGATAGGTGGCATCAGTCATTAGGGTTTCATGGTGAGAAGTGTCAACCCATCCACATCCGGATTCGTGATCCTGTTAAGTCTGATATCCCAATAGAAGTGATGGGAACTCAAAGAGACAACTCAAGCGTGTATCGGAGTTTCTGCATATCGCGAGTCGGGAGTCGATAAGGTGATGTGTTTGACATCGTGAGTTACAAAATTGCGATAGAGAAGAAATATCGATAAGGTGAGATAATTTTAGTGTTGACTAAAGCCATTGGGTCTCAGGGATTTGAGAGCCTAGTGATCAACAGAGAACTTGCAAAGCCACGAGTTCCGATCCTCCGATAATTCAAGGAAGGGAGATTGTGCAGGAGAAGAGAATTTATGGGTGTATATTTCCCGATAGGGAAATAGAAGAGCCTTGGAGTTCTTCGAGCCGTAATTTTGGAGAAGATCCTATGGGAGCGGACGTGCTTCGAGGAGCGTGGCTGCATCAGGTTTGGTATCAGAGATAGAATATCTCTTTTCTTTTTGTAGTAGAGAAGGAGAATTCTCCATGCCACCCAAAAGAGAGAGACAATCACCTGATCCAGAGGATAGAGAGGTGAGAAGAAGAGGTAGGCCAATAGGAAATTCAAAAATGGAGAGACAGATGAGAGATCTCCGAGCAAGACTTGAGGAGATAGAGATAGTGCAAAGACGCACAGCTAGTGCAGGGGATTTCAGCGATTCAGAGGATGAAATTGAAGTTGAACGTGAGGAGGAAGTTGCAGCCGATGATGCGGAAAATGAACGTCTAATTATAGCTATCACCATAATGGGTGCAAAGGCAAAGATGGGCATTCTAGTCTATGAGGTAAATTTGGATGCAGAGGAGCTACTGGATTGGATAAGAGCTCTTGACACCTACTTCGATTACGAAGATATCGAAGAGGATAAGAAGGTCAGACATGTTGTCATATGCTTGAAAGGACATGCATCATTATGGTGGGACGAGCTACAAGCTGATAGACGCTGCAAGGGCAAGCAGAAGATAAAAAGTTGGGATCAAATGATCGCGAAGATGAAGGTGAAGTTCATCCCAAGAGACTATCAAATTACTCTGTTTAGGAGTGTAACATCCCACTCTAGCGCACTTACAAAACTTATTCTTTGAGGACACTCGCTCGCAAGTGATCTGGATTTTTATGATGATAAACCATTTAACCTTCATTATGATGTGTTAAGATAGATGACAGGATGTTTTTACTACTTTGATGTAGACAGGTGTTGTTGACTCAGTTTCATTGAGTGTGCAGGGTTTCAGACCTGGAGGATGCAGAGGCATTGGTGGAACCCCCTTGAACACTAGATTGAGTCAGGGAGTGTACTATTTGGATTGATTCATTACGGTGATATTTCTTTATTTTGATGATATGATATTGATTTTATGATATGTTGTTGACATGTTCTGACATGATGGTTAATGATGTAGGCTGACGATAGCTTGGCAACCAGACTCACATATGGAGTAAAGGGGCCACACACGATTTCCAGAGAGTTTGAGGGAGAGGTGTGGACAACAGCCCTACCACAGCCTACTAGCACTCCAGCCATGGCTCGAACTGTAGGTTAACGATTACCTAGTTCGAGAGGATCCACGATGTCGTGAGGGCAGACTGCGACAGTCGCTCACGATGGTTCTAAGGGGTGTGTAATAAGGCGGGGGCCTTATTCCTTAGATCCCTCAGTCTACCACAAGTTCACCTAGTGGAGTGTTGACTCCAGGGGTTATAGATGTCTACCAATCAGTCAAGTTGGCGAGTGGAACCCTTGGAGCACATGGTGCATCCTAAAGGGAACATCACACAAAAGAAACACAAGTTGGCGAGTGGCACCGTTGGAGCACATGGTGCATCCTAAAGGGCATGTTGCACAATAGAAGCAAACAGGAGAGTGGCACCCTTGGAGCATGTCATGCATCCTGAAGGGCACATCGCATTGATGATGATGATGAGACAAACCTAGATGACCCTAAAGACCTTAACGCCTGAAGAAATTCTCGAAACGACTCCCCTAATTAATTGTCACCCAGTTCAAATCTAAACTTAAATTTAAAACATCTCTAAGCTAAAATTTTGATAAGCCCTAAGAAAAGATCCTACACAAAAAAATAAACATAAGGGCGTAAACTAAAACCCTCCTAAGTATTAGTTAAAGTCTTCTTAAATTACGGGGGGGTAAAGTAATGAGGGAGATAAATTAATTGAAACCCATGGTTTTTAAATGATAAAGAAGAAATAAAACTAAATAAAGTGTGGGAGTATAAAAGTTAGGATTTTAAAAATATAAGGAAAAGACTATTAAGCGCATTTATCTTTTGGGTTTAAAAGAGAAAAAAAAAAGGAAAGGAATAAATAATAGAAACAAGGAAACTTGTAATAAAGGAAAGTAAGGGACATAGGGTAAAAAGCAAAAAGGAATCAACAATTAATAACTTTCTATAATGAGCTAAAATAACAACTTCTTTTAGGGAAAGTTATTAAAAGCATGAGAGGGGATCTAGGAACCCTAGGAGTAATTTTAGGAGTGACTTTAGGGTGGGTGAGGGAAATGAGTCTTTTTATATTTTTAAAGTAAATAATTTTGGATAAAGGTGGGGAGGTGTGACACTTGGACGACAAAGAATTTTTAGAGGATTGTCATTAAAAATTAAATTAATAATGATTTAGGGAAAGTAGGTGGGTCTCAAATTTCTATAAAAGAAGGGGAAAAGGAGGAAGAGTGGATGAATGGTTAGCGTAACGTTACGCTGCCGGATTGTGGCTTCACTGTTTGCTTGTGAGGAGTTGGGAATTTCTTAGCTGTGTTGGAGTGGTAGCTCAGCCTTGGAGGTGAGCTGAGAAGCTAGTCTTATCTCTGGAATTTGTGTGGCCCCTTTGCAGCTCAGGGGCTAAGGGGGAAGCAGAGTACCCCTAGCAATTGGCTGGGAGGTACCGGTGTAGTCTCTATGGTCGGCGAGCAGGAGCGGTGCGGAGCAGGATCGACATGGAGCACAGGATTAGCATTCGAGGCCGGCGAAGAGGAAAAGGTATGGTCATTTATTTGGTAGAATAGAAAGCACTAGGACTGATGTAGATCTGTCTGTTTATGGAAAAAGTGTACTGGTGTTACAATTTTATATAATAGTTTGTTGCATCTGTCGCTTCCCTTGACGATTCACATAGAATAAATTTTTAAAATGCTTGTGGAACCTCCTGATTTTATCCAATGATTGCTAAGCAATAATTTTTATAACCAACCGTGTAATTAACCCTTGCCGACAAACTTGTCTCTGTCGGATTCATCCACCGATAATGGTCATAATCACTGCGCTTGTTAATTCTTTCTGTGTTATTATAATGTAAATTCCTGCATTTTTTTTTGTGGAAGGTTTCTTCTTTGGCCCGTTAGTCTTCTATCGAATTCAATAATATGATTATGTTTCCACCGCTTTGTTTTACTCGATCTAGTTTCTGATCCCGAAGTGTTAAGGTGAATTTCTCCAATTACTTTAAATTTATACAATGGTTGTTGTATTGGATATTAAGTTGAATTGAATAAGGATGCTTGCACTGCATTGTATTGAAGATTGAGTGGAAATGAATATGTTTTCTTCTACTGCTTGTGTTACTAGGTTATGTTTCATCTAGTTGCGGATTTCTTTGAAATAGATATGGATTTTTAAGGCTGAGGTGGTCACCAACAACCACTCCAATATCTACCCTTTAACATCAACTATAATATAAATTGGAATATAATGAACCGTCATGTAAAGATTGTAATTGAAAAATTTCTACTTTTTATATAGACAAAAATCTTCATTTTATGAGTTGTTCCTTCTCTGCAAATCGCGGGTTTCACCTATTCGCGTTCTTGACCGTGCATTTAATGAACTGGCGAATTTGTGTGGTTAATTGCCCTGGATTTTATGAGTTAATCGCTTTTGGGCGTGGGCAGCGAGGTTGATCCGAAGCGTCGACTAGTGGCAGCTATAATACATGCACCACCTTCCTATGTCAGAGTCTGCTTTTCCCTTCTGATCCATAGGGATAGGTCTTTGCTTTACTCTTTTTACCTTATGGCCAAATTTTTACCTGCAGCGAGAGGGGGTCGTGAATTTGGTGAACGACATGTGTCTGTTGCAGGATGGCTAAGAAACGTTGGCCCGAACTCCACCATGCTCACCAGTTCTACAACGATAACGTTGTCTCCTTCAGTATCTGTTCGTGCTGCACACTCAAATTAAAAATCTTAATTACTTACCTCTGCCGAGCGTGACATTCTGTGGATTTGGGATTTCTATAACACTAACAGAAGGGAAAAATTTATGAGCGGATCCCTAGCTCTGACAGATGCCATATGCCAAATTCACCCATACCTAGCATAGGGGTTGGGTCACCAGTTGTCATTGTCTTTAGGGATTCACAGGGTAATTGTTTTGTTTCGTATCTATTATTGCAATAATGAGTTAAGAGAATAAAGCAAAAAGGTGACTGACTCGATAACCAAATTGTTTTTGTGATTTTACAAGCATTAATACTATAATAAAATAAATGGCATTATGAAATTATAAGGCCCTGGGTAAGTAGACTGTTCTTACCAGGTGATAAACTGAATGTGATGTTAGGATTATAGGAGAGTGATGCTATCGTTATTCGTGCAATGCTATCGTGATATTTGGGGTATGGGTGTTGTTATTTCGTGGATTGTTATTGGAATTGTAATGTTATGGTTAACATAAAATCCTTATAGGAGTGTGTAAAGAAATGGTGATTGAATGTGTAATAAGGTGAATGTATTGTGTAAAGGTAACGATAAGGTAAAACATTGCTTGATTTATGTGAGAGTAGTGTTGCCTTAACGAATGGAGTGTGAATGTTAGGGTCAGTTAACATATAGAAAATGTCATGGATATCAGTGCAATGTTAATGTAATTTTATGGCTATTGGTGTTGTTATGGTGTACTTAACAATTAGGTAAGGAATGTGGTATTGATACCAATATTTAGGTTAAGGCTAGTTTTCTTTTTCTCTTGATGATCATGAGAAAAAAGGGGAAAATTTAGTGTAATGTGTTGAGTTGAGTTAATGATAATGTATGGCAATGATTGTTAAGATAATGGCATGGCCAGAAGGTGAATTAAATCAGCTTAGGTGCAGTTGCTTTTGTTTTATATTGGTTAATGAAATAGTTATGGTTATCTTCCCATAGATCTAGATATTTATATAATTGAATGAATGTGACGTAATGTAATAACATGTTAGATTTTTGAGAAGAGAGATATTGTTGTTATCATTATGGTTATGTGGTTGAATGTTGTCGAATTTGTTAAACTTATCAAAAAACACAAGGCCTTAAACTATGTACAATCAATCTTTAGGATTTAGTATTGGGGAATCGAAATTAATTGTTTTACATTCTTTTAGGGGTAGATTGGCAGCTAGTGAACTAATGGTATTTACAAGCGGTAATGGATCAAAAATATAATGCTAGTTGAGTCGTGGATAATGCCTCCTTCTAATGATGGTTGGTTGCTATCAGAGTTCTTTTGGATTGCGCTTTCCGTAATGGTCATGGTTTCTTTAAGTATTACCGTACTCAGTTGTAATCAATTGTATTGCTTGGCCTGCTTGTGTCAGGTGGGATGTAGACATCTCCTTGTAGCCTTAGTATGTATGTATGCATGTGTGATTATTTCATGTTAAGAATCCAGTGCTGTATCAAGAGTCTCGATCCCTTTAAAGGCAGGGTTTCCACTCTTGTGACACACCTACCGGAGATTACTAGTTTCTGCCTGAGCAGTCGGCCAGGAGCCTGTCTAATCTTCTTTCAAGAAGACATAAGACTAAAAGCCCTACTTTTCTATGCAGAAATAGTAAACTCTACGGTTGGATTCTTCCTTCTGTTACTGTACTGTACTTAACACCTGGTATCGTTATCTGCTTACAGCTACTAATTGTATGCCTTTTCCTAGGGGCATTTATTTCTTGTTGTCACTATGATATGTCAGGGTCGTCTTGTTGTGTTCATCTTGCTTGCATCTTGTTCTAGGTTGGGTTACTAGTTTTTGCCCGAGCAATCGGCTAGGAGCCTGTCTAATCTTCTTTTGAGAAGACATAAAAGACTAAAAGCCCTACTTTTCTATGCAGAAATAGTAAACTCTACGGTTGGATTCTTCCTTCTATTACTGTACTGTACTTAACATCTGGTGTCGTTATCTGCTTACAGCTACTAGTTATATGCCTTTGCCTAGGGGCATTTATTGCCTGTTGTCACTGTGATATGTCAGGGTCGTCTTGTTCTGTTCATATTGCTTGCATCTTGTTCTAGGTCAAGTTACTAGTTTCTGCCTGAGAAGTCAGCCAGGAGCCTGTCTAATCTTATTTCGAGAAGACATAAGACTAAATGCCCTGCTTTCCGGTGCAGAAATAGTAACACTAACACCATGGATTCTTCCCTCTGTGTTCTTACTGTGCACCCCCAATATGTCTTAATGTTTGTGTTGGACACCTTATGCCTATGGTCATATATTGTTGCACTTACTCATTGTGTGCCTTCAGCCTACTTGTGTTGAACATCATGGTTGCATCTTGTGGGTTGTCGAGTGGCGACGTAAAGTCAAGTGTGTTTGGTACTTCTACACGCATGCACACACCTTAAACAAAAAAAAATTTGCACCTGTTTTCAGAGTTATTGTCATAACGAGGAGGTTGCTACAAGGAGGATGCAAAACTTGAGATAGAAGCTAATGACAGTGAAAGAATACACTGAGGAATTCTATCAACTGAACATCATAGCAAGTCATCAGGAGAGCGATGATGAGAAAGTTTCTAGATATCTAAATGGTCTAAGATACGACATTCAGGTTGAATTAAGCATGGTTACCATCAGGATGGTAGAGGACGCTTATTAGATGGCTCTAAAAGCTGAGGAGAAGCTAAGCCAAAAGCAAGGTCAGAGGGGCCGAGACAGAAGTCAGCCCAAAGGTAAAGTAGTTGCCCAGAATAAATTCCACAAGCCCAGAGAGGAATGGAAGAAAACACAGGGTAAATTTGAAAGAGGTGGGACCTCATAGCGAGGGCCATATGTGAAGCAGAAAGGATAGCATACAAAGCAGAGTGGAGGATATGCTAATGGAAACACTTTTCCTCGTACCAGAGGAAGAGGAAGAGGTCGAGGTGGAGTAATCACATGCTTCACATGTGGAAATAATGGGCACAAGTCATTAGAGTGTCCAGATAAAAAGAAGGACATTGGAGAAACTCACATCACTGAAGCATAGAAGCGGGATGTCGAGGCCAAAGACATAGAAGGTGGAAGGTCACTGATGATGCGTAAAGTTCTCTTAACACCCAAAAAGGAGGTGGAGCACTCAGCTCAAAGGACCAGACTTTTCAGAACAGCCTGCAAGACTAAGGATAAAGTATGCAAGGTTATTGTGGACAGCAGTAGCATGGATAATCTTGTATCTACAGATATGGTAGAAAAGCTAGAGCTGGAGACAACTAATCATCCAAGCCCATACAGAGTTTTGTGGCTACAAAAAGGACACCAGGTAACTGTTACTAAAAAATGCTTGGTTGAATTTAAAATAGGAGGGTATAATGATAAAGTACTATGTGATGTCATTCCTATGGATGTATGTCATCTATTGCTGTGAAGACCATGGTAGTATGACCAAAATGTGATTCATGATGGGAGAATGAACACATATACCCTGGAGAAGAATGAGAGAACCCATAGGTTGCTTCTGATAAAGGATAAGGAGGTGAAACCGGAAGTATGTAACACAATACTTCTCATGAGTGGGAAGTAACTTCTTATAGAGATGGAGAAGAAGGAAGATCCACAATTCTTTGTGGTTAGAGAGCTGAAGATCGTTCTGACTAGCACAAGAATGGATGATTTACCAGATGAGGTTCATGAACTTTTGGAAGAGTTCGCTGACATCATAGTGGATGAATTACCTCGTTCGTTGCCACCGATGAGGAGTGTGAGTCATCATATAGACCTCATACCAGGAGATATTCTGCCAAACAAGGTCACATACAGATTGACACCGCAAGAGAATGAAGAGGTTAAAAGGCAGGTCTAGGAACTATTGGACAAGGGATTAGTCAGAGAAAGTTTGAGCCCATGTGCTTTTCCAACAGTACTCAGTCCAAAGAAGGATGGAGGTGGGAGGATGTGTACCGACTCAAGGGAGATCAACAAGATAACCATTAGATACAGGTTTCCATTGCCGAGGATGGATGATCTAATGGACTTCCTAAGTGGGGAAAAATATTTCTCAAAGATCGATTTGAAAAGAGGATACCACCAGATTCGCATGAGAGAAGGTGATGAGTGGAAAACAACATTCAAGACAAATGAGGGTTTGTATGAATGGCTAGTCATGCCATTTGGTTTGACGAATGTGCCAAGTACCTTTATGAGGCTAATGAATGAAGTCCTGAGGGAATTCATCGAGAAATTTGTCATTGTTTATTTGGATGACATACTGATTTACAGTAAATCAGAGGCTAAACATCTGAAGCATTTGGCCATTGTGATGAAGAAGCTACAGCAGGAGAAGCTATTGATTAATATGAATAAGTCCTCATTCATGAAGACAGAGCTCATTTAATTGGGTTTTTTTATTTTGGCTAATGAGTTAAGGATGGATCTAGATAAGGTGGAAGTAATCAAGAATTGGCCATCATCGAGAAATATTTTCGAGGTGAGGAGTTTTCATGGTTTGGCTATTTTCTACTAGAAATTCATCAGGAATTTCAGCAGAATTAGTGCAGTGATGATGGATACAGTGAAGAAGTGGCATAAATCTTTTCACTGGATAGCCGAGGCTGAAAAGAGCTTCAACCTGTTGAAGTGGAAGATAACATAATGACCAGTGTTGGTGTTGCCGGATTTCCAGAAAACATTTCAAGTGAAATGTGATGCAAGCGAGTTTGTCATAGGAGCAGTCTTGAGTCAGGAAGACAGACCAGTTGCATATTTCAACGAGAAGCTAGATGAAGAAAAATTGAAATACTCCACATATGATAAAGAGTTTTACGCTATCATACAGGCATTAAAGAATTGGAAGCATTACTTGATCCCAGAGGAATTTGTTCTGTATAGTGACAATCATGCATTGTAGTTTGTGACTCAACAAGAGAAGTTGAATCAGAAGCATGCAAAATGGGTACAGTATATGTAGAATTTCATGTTGGTGATTAAACATATTTTGGGTACTGTTAACAAAATGGCTGATGCTTTGAGCAGGAAGTGTATATTGTTGCAGGAGTTCTGAGTCAAAACATTGGGTTTTGAAAATCTCAGGGACATGTACGCAGGTGATGCAGAATTTGTAGAAGCATATGAAGTAGCTGAGAATCCTTGGATGGATTATATGATCCAGGAGGGATTGTTGTTCAGAGGAAATCAACTATGTATTCTGAAATGCTCCATGAGGGAGAACTTGTTGAAGGAGAAACACAGTGGTGGATTGGCAGGACATTTTGGCCATGAAAAAAAATTCGTGAAGCTAAGAGAGTCATATTTTTGGCCGAGAATGTGAGAAGATGTCAAAAATTTTGTTGACAGATGCAAAGTTTGCCATCATTTGAAGGGGAGGAAGTAGAATGAAGTATTTTATCAACCATTGCCCATACCGGAGAGGCCATGGGAGGCGATCAACATGGATTTTGTATTGGGTTTTCCAAAGATGAAAAGAGGTGTTGATTCAATCTTTGTGGGTGTCGATAGGTTTTCTAAGATGGCACACTTCATCCCATGCCATAATACCAGTGATGCAACTCACATCACAAATTTGTTCTTTAAGGAGGTCATTCGACTTTATGGGTTGCCGAAAAGCATAGTTTCAGACATAGACACAAAATTCATAGGACATTTTTGGAGGACGTTGTTGAGGAAGCTCGGGAATAACTTATCATTTAGTTCAGCTTATCATCCACAGATGGATGGACAAATAGAGGTGGTGAACATAAGTCTGGGAGACTTACTGAGGAGCCTGGTGACAGAGCACCATAGCAGTCGGGATAGCATATTGCCACAGGCAGAGTTTGCATACAACGATTCAGTGAATTAGAGCATAGGGACAAGTCCATTTCAGGTTATATATGGAATGCATCCAAGAGGATTTTCTGAGATGAGGGATTCAGAATAGACTACTACTAGTAGTGCTAGTGTAGAGGAATTCACTGAGGCGATGAAGGAACTTCACAGCCAGGTGAAGCAGCGATTGCAAGAATCAAACCAGGAGTATAAGCACAGAGTAGATCAACATCAGAGACAACTACAGTTTGAAGTTGGTGATTTAGTTCTGGTACATTTGAGAAAAGAAAGGTTGCCAAGGGGAACATACAATAATCTAAAAATGAAGAAAATTGGACCGTGTAAGGTCTTGAGAAAATTTGGGGAAATGCTTATGAGATTGAGTTGTCGGATGGCATTGGAATATCTTTGATATTCAATATCATATATTTATACCCATACAGATCTAGAGAAACAGAGACATGAACTGAACAGCCAGTGATCCAGTGGGTGAAATAATTGCCAGTTGCAGAGAATCCATAGATGGAGTGCATACTGGACAAGAGAGTGGGTAAGAAGACCAGGAGAAGGGAATACTATGAGTATCTGGTCAAGTGGAAAGACCACCGAGTGGAAGATGCTAGCTGGGAAACTGAAGCAATGATACAAAATCATGGACAGACTATGCAAGAGCTCATGGACAGGAGCCCATGAAAATTTTCGAGCCGAGGAGTATGATGTAGGAGAATCGCCAGCATCAAGCGAGCCAGCGCAGAAGCGGAAGACAGCTGGACAAGCCAGCAAAAATTTTTGAAAATTCTTTGGAATTGTTGCGCGATCTTAAATGAATCATTTAAGAAGTGGCGCACATGTATATTGAAATGGACCTTGAGCAAATAGCTTTCGTCCTTAGGTAGATAGTCGACATTTAATAGATTTAATGTTGTTAGATAGGA
>CBVK0103769520.1:0-20638 GCA_900067695.1 Picea abies
TGGATATAGACACCCTCATTTTTGTTCATTGTAACATTATCAAGCATTCAAGAAGAGAAGAGCAAGCAGAAAATTGTGTGAAGAACACCCATGTACTGACATTTGAATTAATAGAAGAACTCTGATTCAAATTCATGGTTTGTGTTGATTCTCTGTATATTGATGTTGATATGCTAATGAGTGTTTACTTACTGTTATACATTCACTTTTATATGTTGTGCATGCGATTTCATGGTGAAATTGAAGTCTGAAGGGAAGAGGGAATTAGTTTCAATTGTTTTTCTATTTTGAACCAGAGAATTCCTGCAAGGAGTGCAGTTGAAATTGACCGCAAGGAGTGCATTGATAGAAGGGTTCAATTAGAGATAAATTTTGTGCTTATTTCCTCGAAGAGGCAGTTAGGAACAATGTCGTGCAAGGAGTGTGCAAGCCAAGCTAAGTCTCAGAGTTGCGATTCTGAGCAGAGAGTTTTAAAACTGTTGCTGCAGAAGTCCGCAGAGTCGAGAGAGATTTAACACTTAGTCAAGGTTGAAGAGTTGCCACAAGGGGTGTGCACAAGAGGGTTTCAGAGAAGACCCAAGCCATGAAGGAAGCTAAGAAGGAGTAGGCCTTTGAATTCATGGAAGGGTAAGTGCAGGGAAACTGACATGGAAAGTCTGAGAGAAGCGTCACAGGTTGGCAAGCGGGCGGACGAGTCTCGTGGGGAGACACTTCTTCATTTTGCAGAATCATCAAAGGAAGAGTGGACAGTCGAAATCCTTTGGGGAGGTTTCGCAAAGTTTTGTGGATTGTTGGATCTCACGCAGGTGCAGGGAGGTTACAGTGTAAGCATGGAAGAGGTATAAAGCTCAAGAGGGGAGCTGAGCCATCGATCTATGCCATAGGAGCTGTCGGATCTACATGTGGTATCGTGTATCCGGGATTCATGAGTCAAAGTTCCAAAATTGTGCAACAAGAGCCGCGATATCACGATACGCAATATCGCAACGAGCCCTGAACTGTTCATTGTTGAGGACGCGTGTCGGGAGATCCAAGAAAGTCGGGGTTCAGAGAATCAAGGTTTTCAAAGGTAGAGTATTCTTGCAGCTCGGAGTCGTGAAACGCGATACTCCGACGAGAGAGTTGTGTAGGCCACAGCGGGAGATAGTGGAGAACATGTGGCATCCATCATCGAGGTTTCACGATGAGAAGTGTTGACCCATCGAAATCTGGATTTGTGATCCCGCAAAGTCTGATATCCCGATAGAAGTGACAGGAACTCGAAGAGACAGCTCACATGTGTGTTGGAGTTTTGGCATATCATGAGTAGGGAGTCGGTAAGGTGAAGTGTTTGACATCGCGAGTTGCGAAATCGCGATAGAGCAGAAATCCTGATAAGGTGAGAGAAATTCAGCATTGACTAAAGCCAACGAGTCTCAGAGATTTGAGAGCCCAATGATCAACAGAGAACTTGCGAAGCTGTGATTTTTGATCCTCTGATAAGTCAAGGAAGGGGGATCGCACAGGAGAAGAGAATATGTGGGTGTATATTTCTCGATAGGGAAATAGAAGAGCCTTGGAGTTCCTCGGGCCATAATTTTGGAGAAGATCCTGTGGGAGAAGATGTGATTTGAGGAGCGTGACTGCATCACAAGATAATACCATAGGCCAATGCATAGGGTGCTCAATAAATATGTGCAAAATCCCTTATACAACATGCCAAACAACCTTGAAATCCCTTAGTTGGTGGGAATTCAATTTGAAGAGAATATTGCAGCATGTGATAATGCATCCAAGCTTAAAATAAAATATGAGGATGCCAAGCCCTCCTCCCAATGTGAACACATGATAAAAAAAATATCCTCTTCTCCAACACCATATCAAACTAACTCCCCAATACATGTGATGTGGTAATCCAAGATTAAAAACCAATCTTGAAATAACGTACCCATACAAATCCCTCTCAGAGTAACGTGTCCTACCTTCACATTTTTGCCTATGCCTACAAAAATGTGATATATCCCTCTAATGAACCATCATGTGTTAAATGTGAATGAAATATCCCAAATTGTAACATGTGTTTCTATATGTAACACCCCGGTTTAAATCCCTATGAACTATAAGGTATTATCTAGATGTGACAATAGAATGGTCAACCGATAAACTTGAAAAGGGGTCAAAGTTCATAGGCAATGTAATACTTCTCTATACATTAACAAAAATACACTTCTGGTTGTAATATGAACAAGGACAAGAGATAGGGGGCTATGAATCCAGAAGAGAGGGGGCTTAAGGGGTTAAGTATTTTTATTATATTTTATTTGGCCATATTGGATTTAATTGAGAAAAGTGGTTACATGAGCTTATTGGGGGAGTTGGGGGGGAGGGGAGGTAGGCCATGTAGTTTTTGATTTCATGTAATTATATAAACATCCCTTATGGGTTGCTTCAAGGGTTCTTCTCCATTCACTCTTACACTCTTCTCACTCTTTCATTTTTAGTTCCTCATTCTTGATAATTTGTGTGCTCTCGGGTTGGCCATGGAAATAAATGGATAGAAGAGGAAATCCATGGCTAGATGGATGTAATAAATTACTGAGTCATTCCGAGAGGGAATGGATCCATGTTTTCATATTATTGATGGAAGTTCATAAAGAAATATTGACAACAAAGAATCCTTGGAGTTTGCATTAGGTAGATCGCATGACTAGTAGGATTTGAGCTCTAGACAGAAATGGAATAGCCTGAGGGACTGCATGGTAGAGAAAGGGGTTCATTTATTTGGGTTATACGATATGAAAGGGAAAGAATGCTAGAAATTAGAATTTTTTATGTGGTTGGAAAACCATGGGATCTTGTTAGCTAACTGGTGTGTTTTAGATTCGGCATAGGACCCATCCTTGTGAATTCATAGCCTTGGCTTGAGTATGACATTGTTGTTGAGAGTGAATGAACAACAATGTCTATGGTAGGGAGGAACGTCCTTTTTCTACAGCTAGTTGGTGAATTGTTACTTGAAAGATAAGTGTTCTCTGTGTTTTTTGTATAATGTATATTCTAATGCGTATTTATTATTGTCTTTGAAATTTGCATTTATAATATGCATTCTTTCTTATTAGTGTTGTGTATGACATATTATTCATTTCTTTCAAGGTGTAGCTTGAATCCTCATTCTTGATAATTTGTGTGCTCTTGGGTTGGCCATGGAAACAAATGGATAGAAGAGGAAAGCCATGGCTAGATGGATGTAATGAATTACTGAGTCATTCCAAGAGGGAATGGATGCATGTTTGCATGAGATTGATGGAAGTTCATAAAGAAATATTGACAACAAAGAATCCTTGGAGTTTGCATTAGGTAGATCTCATGACCAGTAGGATTTGAGCTCTAGAGAGAAATGGAACAGCCTGAGGGACTGCATGGTAGAGAAAGGGGTTCATTTCTTTGGGTTATACGAGATGAAAGGGAAAGAATGCTAGAAATTAGGATTTTTTATGTGGTTGGAAAACCATGGGATCTTGTTAGGTAATTGGTGTGTTTTAGATTCAACATAGGACCCATCCTTGTGAATTCATAGCCTTGGCTTGAGTATGACATTGTTGTTGAGAGTCAATGAACAACAATGTCTATGGTAGGGAGGAATGTCCTTGTTCTGCAGCTAGTTGGTGAATTGTTACTTGAAAGACAAGTGTTCTTTGTGTTTTTTGTATAATGTATATTCTAATGTGTATTTATTATTGTCTTTGAAATTTTCATTTCTAATATGCATTTTTTCTTACTAGTGTTGTGTATGAAATATTATTCATTTCTTTCAAGGTGTAGCTTGAATCTTTATTATTGTGTGTGTATTTCATGCTTCTTTATTAATTAATTGTTATCAAAATTCGAAATCAATTTCAAATTGAGTATTTCATGATTCTTTATTAATTAAGCATTTAATTTGAGGTAGCATGCCTAGCCTGTGGGTGGACATGTATGTTACAGACCGGTATCATAGTTGTTGGTTTACAACATCAGGCCTTCAAGGGCCTGCTACATGCTAGGACATAAGATGTGGAAGTGAAATCAATTAATGGATTTTGAACAATGTAAAAGGGGAAAGTTTTGTTGTTTAAATCTTGTCTTTCACCCTATAAATATGATCCAAGTTGATTCTCCACACCCTAAACTTCTAGAAAATTACTCCATCACAACCAAAGTAGCATAAGTCGTACTTATTCCCAGAAAGGAAACCATCTATAAAAAACTATCGATCTGACCTCTGCATGGGTCTTCCACCATTGATCTATGATGGGTGTTATTTATCTGTCCCACATGCATGGGGAAATGATTGACATAATGGTTTATTAACGAAAGGAAAACTTTCAGAACTTGTGTTCAATGAAGAGAGCTATGGAATATTGTACTAAGTGTAAACTTTAATGTCATGGGATCCCCCATGACATGAATATTTACACCTAGTACAATATGGTGTTGAGATGATATGGACCGTTGATTTGATGTGTCAAGATCATCCTAGTTGTATGTAGAAGGATGAAGTCATCAGAGTATTCTAGAACTAGGTCGCAATGAGAATTCAAGGGAAGAAACTTCCAGAAACAATATGGATCGTTGATCTATCAAGGTATATATAGGAGCGATCTAGATCGTTGGATGCAATGGGGTTGTCAAATTATGATGGTCAGAGTAGTCTCAGATTCATGAGGTGGAGGATATTTGATGGGATAAATCTGAGTAGATATCTAGATCGTATATTGGTGAATAGTCGAGTATTAAACTTATTTGTTCAATGGAGGAGGGTTGTTAGAGGTCTAGAGCGAGGATGTGAGAAATGACTCCAATGGGGAAAATTCTGAGAAGAAATTTGGATCATAGATCATTTAATAGACAAGAAGTAATCTCATTCATTTATTGGAGGAGGGATATCATAGGTCTAGAGAGAATATGTAACAAATGAGTCTGATAGGGGGTCTCTGAGAAGATATCTGAGCCATATATTGGTGTGTGGGTGAGATGTAATCTCAATAATAGATCTCTATAGGTCCAACTTGAATATCTAGTGTGAAAAGGAGAAGGTGTGGGGGTTAAACACCTTGTAAGTGGAGACTCTGAAGTAATTGTAGCCATTTATCTATAACTCCAAGGGACATCATATCCATTGGATTATGCATGATCAAAGTATGCTAGTCGAAGTGAAATATTACTCTGAAATGGTATTTTGCACCGACTGTAGCTCCAAAATAAGGGGAAAGGGATGCAACACCCTGGTTTTAATCCCTATGAACTAAAATATATTATGTAAATGTGACAATTGTTGAGATTTTGGTACCTCTAAAATTGGTCCCCTTATGTTTGTGAGCTTCTAAACACATGAGGGAAGTACTTTGTACCTTTTTCTATGTACATTGCGTCTAATTTCACTTTGACTTAAGATATTTAAGTCAAAAGTGAAATTTTTTCATTTTAGCCTAAAGTGAAAATTAATTCACAAAGTCAGTGAATTAATAGACATAAAGTGAAACTATGGAAACTTAAGTAAAGTGGGTTTTGGTTTGAGATTTATATGAGTTGATCTCAACCATTGATTAGGGATGAGATGAGATGATCTCATCCATGCAATATTTAGGTTTCCTTACGCATCCCAAAGGAGGGCGCAAGAGGCCAAGGAGAGGCCATTCACTCATTTTTTCAGTTCTTGAGTTCAACAGAGAGCAAGAAGATAAGGTTTCAGGAATTGGGAGAGGAAATCTTGGGATCCTCCTTGCATAGAGAGAGTCAACGGGCTTAGTGCCCAGTTTATTTAGTGGGGAGCTTCCAGTTCTTACGAGGGTACACTTGAGGAGGAGGCTGCATCCTCAGTGTGCAGAACTTAGAGAGATCATATTGTAGTGAGGTATGTTTCATAGGGAGGATACTCATCGATATGAGAGTACTATGGAAGAGTTTGCATATCATAGCATCCATTTGGAAGATAGATTCATTTCAGTAGTCTTGGAAACATTTATGATGGGTACACCATCCGAGGGCGCTCTTCCTTATTTTGGACTTGTATTTCAATTTGGATCAAGTTGCTATTGTATCAGGTGCATCTATATTTTGTACTTGATGTACTCCACCATCTAGTTTCCTCATATATAGACATATATTCCAAACTGGTTTTCCCTTGGGGGGTTTTATCCAGGGTCATGTTGACCAAAAATACCTGTGTACAATTTCATGTGTTAGAGTGTAGAACTTCTTTATTCTCAACTGTAAATATCTCTATGTGTGTTACATTTATTTTAGTATGCATATTCTAATCCTTGGTGACTAAAACTACATGCTAGAGCAATTAAAGTTGAGAATGTAACTGTAACAAATCCACAAGAAGTTACTAGAAAATTTGTTTTCCTAAAACAACAACAAGCCATTGTTATATAGTTGAAACTTAGAGCCAACTTGAGTTCAAAGAAATACCTAGTTGGCAGCTTGATAGGACCTAGAATATCTTCATGGTATTAGAGCTAAGGTGGATGATTTATTGAGTACTTTGGACAACATATGAGTGGGTTGTTAGAGACATCTTCTTGGCAGATTTTTTGGACAACCATTGAGAGTGTCTAGTAGTTGCTTGCGGGAAGAATTTTGTAGAATATTGTAGAGAAATTTGTGCACAGTTTGGACAACCTCTTTTTCACACCCGAGGGGATAGGAGTGAGGTTGCATTTCATGACCTTTTTTTCCACCTACATTGCTAGGAGTGAGGTCAGAGTTTTCTTGCCTCTTTTCACACCTATGCTGATAGGAGTGAGGAAACATTCCTTTGCATTTTGAGCATCAATTGGAGTGTAGTTTGGAAGACATGTCAGTATCTCATATGCATGTGGAGAACATACTAGCTGGGGCTAGCGATTGGACACCTTGGAACTATTTTTATTAGAGGACCTTGAACTATGGGACATAGCTGAGGTGTAGGTTCCTATTGTTCCTATTACTGCTCCCATATTGGTGGCAGAGTTTAGGAGGAGGAAAAAAAATCCAAAGAGGACCATATGTGATGTAGTGCAAGATCATATCAATATCCACTTGACTGGGAAGACTTATGCATATGAGATATGGGCATCTCTATGAAAGTTGTATGAGAGCTCTAATGAGAACTAGAATTTGGTTCTTCATGATCGACTGAGGGGCATTCACATGCTTGAGGATCATTTGGTTTCTTTTTCCTTGGTAGATACACCCAGATCATATACGATCTTGGAGCCATCAGTGAGGTGGTGAACCCCAACTCTATGGTGAGGACAACTTTGAACAAATTTACTGAACCTTGGGGTCTATTCGTTTACATCATTGTTGCAAGGAAGGCTATGCATACATGGGAGAGGATGTGGGATGACTTCATCTAGGAGGAAACTAGACTTGTAGCAGAGGCCTATGGATAGCAGCAACAACAATAGTTAGGTCAGGGTGATGAGGATCTTTCTCTTTGGACAAAGGGAAATAAGAAGATCGGTTAGGGAGGTCAGAAGGGTCCAAAGTTTGGGGGCCCACCATAGGGAGGAGAGAGTAGAAGTGGGGCGAAGAGAGACATGAGAACAATGGGATGCTTTTCTTTTGGAGATATGGGTCACTATGTAGGATAGTGTCCCATGAAGAAGAAGAGGCATCATGATATTTCAACAATGACAACAGAGGAGCTTGATTTTGATGAGAAATTTGTGAGAGAGTGTGCATTCATTACTACTTTGTCTATTGTTACACCATCCCACATTATATGGGGAGACAAAATTGAGGAGGACCGATTGAATCATAGTAGTAATTTAGAGGGAGATTAGACTCAGTTTCCTTGGACACCATTAGAGTGGGTGACTAGTCCACCCAGGATAGCTTAAGTTTCAGTGTTTTCAAGGAGACAAAGAGTTGGTGCTACAAGTTCAAAGCATCAGAGATTGATGAGGAGGATAAGTAGGGCACCAAGGAGGCTTGATCCTCACTAGGCTACAGAGATGGGAAGATTAGGTTCTGAATCCACTTTAAGTGGAAGCTACTTGGTGAGAGGCCAAGTTGATGATCTTGGTGAGATGTTGAGATATATGTACTCTTGGTGAGATACCAAGAGGGGGAGAATCTTGGTGAGATGAAAAGAGAGTGACTCTTAGTGATATTCCAAGAGTAGTGACCATTGGCGAGATGCCAGGAGGCAGAAATCCTTGGTAGGAGACCAAGGTGGAGATCTTTGGTGTGATGCAAAGATCTCAGTGATATTGGATAGGTGGAGAGAGACTTCCATATATAGATCACACAGATTCATAATATTTGTGTAGACTACTTTCAGTGATCAAGGTACTTTTCATACTCACTGACTATATACTAGGAGGCAACCATGTCCACTTCAGGGATGAGATTGGTGGTGTCGGGCACTTTCCTCAGTAAGAGGGAGTGTTGATATTTGGGTACCATGGAAAGTGTTCCCCTTATGTTTGTGATATTATAAACAAATGAGGGAAGTAATTTGTACCTTGTACTATGTACTTTGTGTTTATTTTCACTTTGACTTAGGAGATTTAATTCAAAAGTGAATTTTTCTCATTTTAGCATAAAGTGACAATTAATTGAAAAAGTGGGTGAATTAATAGACATAAAGTGAAACTATGGAAACTTAAGTAAAGTGGGTTTTGGTTTGAGATTTAGATGAGTTGATATCAACCATTGATTAGGGATGGGATGATATGATTGCATCCACCCAATATTTAGGTTTCCTTATGCATCCTAAAGGAGGGCTCAAGAGGCGAAGGAGAGGCCATTCACTCATTTGTTCACTCCTCGGGTTTCAGAGAGAGAAAGAGGATGATGTTTTAGGAATTGGGAGAGGAAATATTGGGATCCTCCTTTCTTGGAGAGAGTCAGCAGACTTAGTGCCAAGCTTATTTAGTGGGGAGCTTCCAGTTCTGAGGAGGTCACACTTGAGGAGGAGCGCGCATCATTAGTGGGGAGCACTTAGAGAGATTATATTGCAGTGAGGTATGTTTTAAAGGGAGGATACTCATCAGTATCAGAATAATATGGAGGGGTTTCTATATCAGAGCTTCCAGTTGGCATCTAGATTCATTTCAGTTGTCTTGGCATCATTTCTGAGGGTGCACCATCCTAGGGCGCTCTTCATTTTTTTGGACTTGTACTTAAACTTGGATCAAGATTCTATTGTAATAGGTTAATCTATATTTTGTACTTGTTTTATTCCACCATTTATTTTCTTCATATCTAGACATATATTCCAAACCGGTTTTCCCCACGGGGGGTTTTATCTAGGGTCATGTTGACCAAAAATACCTGTGTACAATTTCATTTGTGTTAGGGTGTAGACCCACTTTATTTTTAGATGTTAATATCTCTAGGTGTGTTACATTTATTTCAGTATGCATGTGCTAACCCTTGGTGACTAAAACTAAATCCTAGAGCACCTAAAATTGAGAATGTAATCGTAAAAAATCAACAAGAAGTTATTGAATAGTTTTTTGTCCTAAAACAACAACAAACCATTGTTATATAGTTGAAACTTAGAGCAAACTTGAGGTCAAATACATACCTAGTTAGCAGCTTGATAAGACCTAGAAAATATTCAACAATAGGTTGGGGAGCTGATAGAGTTGAAAATGGGTCATAGTGCCCAGGAAATGTAATACTTCTATATACATTAACAAAAATACATTATTGGATGCAAGAAGAACAAGGACGAGATATAGGAAGCTATGATTCCATGAGAGAGGGGGCTTAATGGGATAATTATTTTTGTTATATTGTATTTTTCAATATTGGACTTAATTCATAAAAGTTGTTGCATGAGCTTCTTTGGGGGGTAGGCCATGTGGTTATTGATTTCATGTAATTATATAAACATCTTGTGTGGTATGTTTTGCTATATTTTATCCATTCAATATTACACTCTTCTCACTCTTTCATTTTTGTTCCTCATTCTTGCTAATTTGTGTGCTCTTGGGTTGGGAATGGAAACAAATGAATAGAATAGGAGAACCATTTTTAGGTAGTTGTAATAAATTACTAATTCATTCTAGAATGGAATGGATTCCTGTGTACATAATATTTATGATAGTTTGGAAAGAACTATCCACAACTGAGAATCCTTGGAGTTTCCATGTACCACACCTAACCCCTGAGGGGGTTTCCTAAGGACGGGGCATCAAAATTTAATTATCATTAAGTGGTCAAATCCTTCATTCACGGTCTCTATCATGCTCTTCTCATCCCGAGATTTTCAACCATGGTCTCCATGCTCAAAATTGAGATCAGAACTGATAGATATACCTTTCGGATGTTCTTCAGGTGTTCATTAGTTTAGGGCCACATGGTGCCCATGTGGATTCACCTCACACGTGTTGTTTCTAAGTTCTTTCCCCCATGGTGGAAGGTCATCCACCATCCAATCTAATGTCTAGACTTAATCTCTTTCTCATATATCAGTTGTGGAATAAATTGATGCTTCGACGTTTCATGCCTCTTTGCTATCTACACACGAGACCACCTGAAGTTATGAACTTCCAATGTCATGTAAGCTCTCCATGTGGCTTCAGATTTTGGGTCATTTGATCTCTCTACCATGCCACACCCCAAACCATCTGGAGTCCCAAATTCTCGGGCTCATCGGGTTCTGATAATTTCACCAAACCTCTAGGCTATGATGGCATGTACCACAAACTAACACATCGAAGAGTCATGGGTGACATACACCCTCATCAAGGGTGACTCGTGTCATGTTCCAATAGGTATATGGGGTATGTGATACACATGAATATCGGTAACATGTGGCACTTCAAACTGAGGTCCAAGAGTCCCTGGGTGATGTCACTATGCCACTTCACCCAAAAATGACATCCTTCGAACATCCTTCAGATATAATGATCGAGATTCAGCCACGTAGATCCATAGATCCACATCTATTATTCTTTCGGGAATTCAACGTTCAGGGGTTTGGCAGTGTAGGCTCCTCTTTTATCTTGAGTTTGGTTAGTGTGGGGCTGACCATAGCCTAGATTTGATGGTTAGAAAGGAACCCAAAGGTTTCCTAGATCAATGGTCTCGGTCACCTCGTGGCTCTGGCCTTAGGATGTTTTTGCTTCATTGCCACTCCGCTTTCACGAGGTGAGACTCCACCGAAGTAACATGTGCAAAACCTTCCACTAGTCGATTAGATGTTCAAGAAGGAGCGCCAACGAACTCCCTAGATAAAAGAATTACAACCTTTCACGACTCCGACTTTTGACTAATTTTCACATTCATGAAGTTTGAAATCCTAGGGATTCGAGCTCTCGAAGCTCCAAAACCATCAATATCTTTCTCTTCTCAAGCTTAGCTTAGGATTCTTAGACACTTGTCATAAGGACCCTCTAATGAATCTCAGGCTACAAACTCTACTCTTATCCAATATTTGGTTAAGGACATGGGCGTGAGAATAAGGTCTCTAAAACAACTGGTTTGAAGGAATCACCTTCCTAGTTCGTAGAACTTTAAGTTTTGAAGCAAGGCAGGGAAATATAGTGCAATTACTGAGATGGTAGCAGTGCTAAGAGGCTTGCTCCAACTTTGGGACTGTGAGGTAATTCCTTGGGAAAAACACCTTCGAGGGTTAAATTGGAGCATATGAAAAATCAAACAGAACCATAATTTCTCAAGGAATCAAATGCATACACATAACTTAACCATTTCAACACAAAAACCATTTATACATATATAAATATGTGCATGCATCCATTATTACCAATTCAATTCATAGAGTATGAAAACACTTATCCGAATTAGATAACGTGAAGCGACTGCTGAAAGGGGTGCTCATTTCCACCCAACCATAGGCTCAATTACTCCTAACATATTTACGACTGGCCAACCCCAAGCTAGACCATGATGCTTTGAGATATAATCCTTTCTTCCAACTCAGCAATAGTAGGGATGAATGTTACTCTCCTCCTCCCGTAGGATCTTAGTAGTGGTTTTCAGTATACCAAGCAAGGAGGACTTCCTGAGTACTTCCTTAGTCACTCAACGACCTCGTTTGTCAGCTTGTACCATAACCCTGCTAGCCATTTCCCGTGACCAAAACACTCTCATCCCTTAGTTATTTCTTGAACCTGAGAGCTTAGTCTCTCTTCTCTGCACTCTTCGCAAGCCTTCCTCTTCCCACCACACCCTCCTTTATTTCCTTTCTCAACAATATTGCATGCGGTTTGAATTCCCAGTCTGTGGTTAAGTCTGAAATCCTTACAGATGGGTGCTCTGCCCCATCTCCTCATTAAATCTTGGGTAAATCTTCCCACCTACTAGCCTGACTGTAATTCATTTTTGGGTTAGAGGACTATTCTCATCCTAAGAAATTAAATATAGTAAAGTACTGGTTTGGTGGAGGTTACCGCAACCATTCATGGTCCCCTTCACCATCTCTTTCATAACATTCATTATCTCTCTTAGCACACCCGCTTTCCAATAGTAATGCAACACTTATCCATTTTCTAGTAAATAATAGAATTTACATTTAGTGATCTTTTATACAAAGGTCCATCAAATAAAAAATTTACACATATTGAGTTTTCCATGGTCTCTTGGCCCATATAATTATATTTACAAATAGGGGGAAACATGGGTGTTACATTCAAGCATGGAGATTTCTTGACTAATAGTACTGGAACCCTAGACAGAAATGAAACAACCTTAGGGACTACATGGCAAATAAATGGGTTCATTTCTTTGGGTTGTATGGGCTGAAGGGGAACAAGAGCAGAGAGTTAGGAATTGTTGTGTTTTTGAGAAACTGTGAGATCTTGTTATCTAATTGATGTGTTTTTTATTGGGCCTAGGATATGTCCTTGTGGATTCATATCCCTAGCTTGGGGATGAAACTGTTGTTGAGAGAAAATGAATAATAGTGTCTATGGTCGGGAGGAACATCCTTGGGCTACATATAGTTGGTTAATGTTTACTTGAAATATAAGTTCTCTCTGTGATTTTTGAATAATGTATATTCCACTATGCATTTATTATTATCTTTGAAAGCAGTATTGATAATATGCATTATTTCTCGTTATTATTGTGAATGACATATTATTCATTTATTTTATGCTATAGCATGAATCTTGATTATTTTGTGTGTGTTTGTTTCATGCTTCTTTATTAATTTATTGTTATGATAATTCAAAATCGGTTTTGAATTGAGTATCTCATACTTTATTAATTAAGTCTTTTAATTTGAGGTAGCATGCCCAGCTTGTGGGTGGTTGGGTACATTACACTATACCTCAAGAGATGATCCATGATGAATCAAAAGGCATAAAAAATAGCAAAAAAGTTCATTATTCCAATGTACTTTATAATTAACCTACTTGGGTAGGGTCTTAAATGTCTCTCAATGCATCATACAACATTAGGGGTAACAATTGGTCTCATATGGGAAGAACCACTCTCTTGAATGGATTTTGAGATCTTCAAAACCTACATACAGCTACTAAAATATTGCAAATAAAATACGAGAACATGTGGTGCAATAGGTGGACATTCTCATCCCACAACCCCACATTACGATCCAAAGTTCTTGTTCAAACTACAAAAAATTTAAAATTTGATTTTGAAAGTATGAATAAGGAAAAATTTGAAAGGGATCATAGAAAATGCAATATAATGCCCATCAATCAAGATTATTCTTCCAACCCTACATTGACATAGGAGGATGCATATTATAGGTAAAAGCATGTTGACAAAATAACCATGTTAGCATGTCATCAATACCATGAGGTAGTCCCATTTTTTTGAAAATGAATCAAAACAACTTACAAACATTTGTTGGATCTCCATAATGTTATGGTTAGAATATAAAAATCCCCCATATTGATTTTGGGTATGTGTTATGTGTGTTTTTGGACTCTTTGCTTCATTTTGGGTAGTCTTTAGCCAATATATTTTTGTCCTATTGTATTATATTTCTAGTTAAAAAATCTAGTCAAGGTTAATATATTAGGGTTTTGGATGTTGAAAAATAATATTTATTGTATTGTCAATAGTAAATTTAGCACAATGAGAGTTAGAGGTGCAACTTTGAAAGTTTGTTGGTTTTCCTGGTTAAGGGTTTCTAGGGTAAATGTTGTGAGTAATGTGTATGTTATTCTACATTCTCTTATTTAAGACTTTGCTTATCTAAACATATTCTCCATCAGAGGAAATAGCCTCAAAAATTTAATTCCTCAAATAAAAAATTCACATACTAATGGTTAGGGAATGCATTGCATGTACTCATATGTTGAGTGCAGCAACAACCTTATTCCCCTTCCCTCTAATATGTTTAAATTAAAGTCATACTCACTCAGAAATGCCTACCATATTTTCTTTGTAGCACTTAAAGTTTGTTGTTCAAATAATTATTTCAAATAAATATGCTCTATTCTTAACATAAACCTTCTCCCCATCAAGTATTGTGTCCACATATTTAGCTCATAAACTTATGCAACAAGTTTTAAGTCATGGATGCCGGTTCCTTTCATGCTCCTTTATCTTTCTGGATTCATAAAATATCACATGTCAATTTTGAGTAATAAGTCCATCAAGTCCATCTACAATGTATTAAAAGTACAAGATGACATCTAACAATCCTAAGAGTAGATCCGGTTTGTGTATATATGATACAAGGGGTAAAAATATAATGAATGGGTACAATGGAGGGTTCTAGCCCACCTACTAATATAACAATCGAAATGTAATAATTCAATATTTAGGGCTTGATAAGGGTTTTTATACTTAGCATGTGGCTTTGTCTAGGGATTAACATAGCCCTACCATTCAAACAAGCTTTCTCCTCAACACTTGACTAACCACGGGTGTTTCTACATGAAGAGCTCATCTTCCCATGTTGCCTCTTCCACTGGTATGTTCTTTCATTTGGAGACGTACTTAGTAATTGTTCGATTTCTAAGCTACCTAATCCTTGTTTCAAGGAATTTTTTCGGTTCTCGTATTATTTTCCCTTCTTTACCGATCTCTTGTAAAATTATTTGGACTTGGATCTTGTTTCTGATTACCTTCTTTAAGAAAGAAACATGAAAGACTCGATGTACATGTAAAGATGGAGGCAACCCTAATTTGTAAGTTATACTTCCACTCCTTTCAAAAACCTTATAAGGACCATGAAATAAATACTAGATTGCATCCAATTTTTAGATACATGTTAAAATCATTTGAAAATAGTCTCAAATTTCATCACAAAAACATCTAAAACTATATTAAAAAATTTAATATACAAAAATAAAATCATAAAACAACCAAAATTTATATGAGTGACCCCATGCACTAATTAAATCCATGGATATCAAGAAGAGGGATGTCATTTATCAATTTATTCAAAAACTTTGCTACACTTATTTTTAGTTTGAGGTGTACTTGTATGAATATAGATCATTTCCTCTTTCAACTATCTATATGGAAAGACTTATATCCCACTAATTTATTTTTAATAATGTTTTCATAATATTAGAATTTTTTTATCTTTTTTTTTTTAATTCATAAATAATTGTCAATATTTATAACCCTTATAATCATCAAATTAAAATTAAATAGATTTAATGAAAACAATAACAATATGACATGTGAAGACTTTTTCTAATATTATTCCCCTAGATTATAAATTGAAAAGTAAGAAAAATAAATTGTTTAAGATGGGTAGCTCATCCCTTTCCAATAAAAAATTCTCTCTACTTAGACTTTCTTGACTTTATATTTTGATTATATATCCTTTGCAACATTAAAATGAATCTTTTGTTCGACACCTACATCCTTTTGATATGAAAACTCTTGCTGGATGATTTTTTAATTCATTTAGAGTTATTAGGGAAGTGAGGGACAAGGTGTAACTCTAGAGAATCTAGAATACAATTTTTTTGATCCTCATCATAGTTGTAATGTTTACAATTTGTCATATTAATCTTAATAATATAGTGAATGGAATGTACCGAGTATGGTTAAGAAAATGTAACCATTTACCATCTATCTAAAAAATTCGGTTTCAATGTTTGGTATGATTTCCAATTTTAGATGGACGAAGAACGACCTTCAACCCGAATTACAATATCGACCAAAATGAAGAGCTTTTTTCAACGGAAATGGATTGTGAAATAGAGCAGCTATATGCAGATTTGAATGTGAAAGAAGGTATTTATAATATACACATTGTAACTCATATTTATTTGAATTTTGCACAGTCATTCATTATTAGACAGAACACTGAAACTAAATTATTTCTATGAATATAGACTTGATATGTGTGTGTATTAACGTGGTATATATACAAGACTTAGGAACATGGTGTTTGTATTACCTTGTTATTTATAAAATATTTAATTTCCTTCGTCATGGACATGGAACTAACTGAGATCTCATTCTTTATTCTTTCTTTGTAAAGAGGCTAAGTAGAATGCAATTAATAGTAATAGAAGGTTACGAAAATAACATTATAAGAAATTTCTAATATATAAGTGTTTAAATGAGATTGATATACTATTATAAGTGCAATGTGAATACTTTATTTTAAGCTTAAGTAAAATTTTATTAATTAAATTCATGTTTAAGATAATAACTATACATTATATTGTTATTGTGGGGTAAATATATCAATAAATTTTACACATTCATAAAGAGCAATGAAAATAAGTAACCATATTGTGTTATAAGATATTGAATAGTTTTATTTAGTAATTAGTTAACTAAAATATTTATTTAGTTAGAAACATATAGCTATGCATATATATATCTCAATCTCGTGCAAGGTTAAAGTCTTATGCATATATTTATATCAATCTTATGCAAGGTTAAAGCTCTTGAAAATGCTTAAAAAAATTAAGCTTTATCAAAGTCTTGCATTATCGAATTTGAAACATTACATCTTATTTGATTGTGTAAAAAATGTTATGTTTTTTTATTTTTAATATATATATATATATTTTCCTACAATTAATTTGATATGATTTATAAAAGGTTTATTTCTTAAATGTTTCTTAAAAGATTATGCTTAAATATTTCTTTTTTTATGTGAGTAATTTTTTTTATTTTTTTTTTCATATGTATATTTTGGTGACAATAACTTTTCTTTATTTTCCTAACAATGAATTGAATATAAAAATATCATCTAAAAAAATTAAAAGAAATTATGAATGGCATGGACATCTGATAATGCATTTTTACTATACTAATAAAAATACATATTTATTCCTTAAAAAACAATTTATATATGGGATAAAAAATATAAATAATTGTATGTTTGATTTGAAGGTATTTTTATTTAAAAAATATTTTTTTAATTCTTTGTATGATTCTAAATTTTAGATGACAATGTTATGAATTATGGAAAAAGTTTGTGAGATCGGAAGAGCAACTAAAATATTTATTTAGTTAAAAACATATAGCTATGCATCCATATATCCCAATCTTGTGCAAGGTTAAAGCCTTATGTATATATTTATATCAATATTATGTAAGGTTAAAACTCTTGAAAATGCTTAATAAAAATTAAGCTTTATCAAAGCCTTGCATTATAGAATTTGAAACATTACATCTTATTTGATTGTGTAAAAAATGTTATATTTTTTATAATATATAATATGTTTTTTATTTTTAACCAAGAATATATATATATATATATATATATATATATATTGTTTTCTACAATTAATTTGATATGATTTATAAAAGGTTTATTTCTTAAATATTTCTTAAATGTTTATGTTTAAATATTTCTTTTTTTGTGAGTAAAATTTTTTATTCTTTTTCTTCATATGTATATTTTGGTGACAATAACTTTTCTTTATTTTCCTAACAATAAATTAAACATAAAAATATCATCTAAAAAGATTAAAGGAAGTTATGAATGGCATGGAAATCTGATAATGGATTTTTATTATACTAATAAAAATACATATTTATTCCTAAAAAAACAATTTATATATGGGATAAAAAATATAAGTAATTGTATGTTTGATTTAATGGTATTTTTATTTAAAAAATTATTTTTTAATTCTTTTTATGATTCTGAATTTTAGATGAAGGTGTTATGAATTATGGTAAAAGTTTGGAGGAGAATTTTGCTAGTGATGAGCTTTTTCTGACAAAAATGAGTACTCAACCAAAAAGTCTATATTATTGTTCAAATTCCAAAGAAGGTTAGTAAAATTTTAACACTTATTTATTTCCTCTATTTTTTTTCTTTAGATATTTATGATGTATTAGAATTGTATATCTTATTCCTTAAAAAATAGATGGAATAAAAAATATGTCATAGTTTATAATTGTTTTGATAATGATTTTATTTAAAAATGTTCATTCTCAATTATTTATATGCTTGTCAATTTTAGATGATTTTGTGAAGAATTGTGGAAAAAGTGTAGATGATAAGGTTTTTAGTCAAGAGCTTCCTCCAACAAAAATGACTACTCAACCAGAAGGTCTACATTCTTGTTCAAATTTCAAAGAAGGTTAGTAAAATTCTAATCCTTATTTATTTTCTTCAATTTTTTTCCAAACCTATTCATAATGGAGTGGAATTGTAAATTTAGTCTTTACATATTCATCATGCATATTCATGGTGCAACCAAACTATAAATTTATTCCAAAAATTTGTATATTGCATAAATTTCATAAAAAAATTTATCATCAAATTTTCTCAATTTACATTATTTACTTTCTTAGTTTATTTTTAGAATACTAGCCTAGATTAAAGCCCTATGCATATATCTATCTCAATCTCATGCGAGGTTAAAACTCTTGAAAATGCTTAGTAAAAATTAATCTTTATCAAAAACATGCATTATGGAATTTGAAACATTACATCTTATTTGATTATTGGACTGTGTGAAATTTTTTATGTTTTTTTATAATATATAATATGCTTTTTATTTTTAACTAAGAATATAAACCCTCCACCCCCACACACATATATATATATATAATTTGCTACAATTAATTTAATATGATTTATACAAGGTTTATTTCTTAAATATTTCTTAATGGTTTATGTTTAAATATTTCTTTTTCTATGTGACTAATTTTTTTTATTCTTTTTCTTCATATGTATATTTTGGTGATAATAATTTTTCCTTATTTTCTTAATAATGAATTGAACATAAAAATATCATCTAAAAAAATTAAAAGAAGTTATGAATGGCATGGACATCACACTATGCATTTTTATTATACTAATAAAAGTACATATTTATTCCTCCAAATTTTTTTTTATAGATGAGATAAAAAATATAAATAATTGTATGTTTGATATAACTGTACTTTTATTTAAAAATTATTTTTAATTTTTTTTATGATTCTAAATTTTAGATGAAGGTGTTATGAATTATGGAAAAGGTTTGGAACGGAATATTGTTAGTGACAAGCATTTTATGACAAAAATGAGTGCTCAACCAAAAAGTCCATATTCTAAAGAAGGTCAATAAAATTTTAATACTTATTTATTTCCTCTCATTTTTTTCTTTACATATTGATGATGCATTGGAATTGTATATCTTATTCCTTAAAAAAAAAAAAATAGAATAAAAAATATGTCTTATTTTATGATTGGTTTGATTGTACTTTTATTTAAAAATGTTCATTCTGAGTTATTTATATGCTTGTCAATTTTAGATGTTTTTATGAAGAATTGTGGAAAAAGTGTGCATGATAAGTTTTTTAGTCAAGCACTTCCTCCAACAAAAATAACTACTCAACCAGAAGGTATACATTCTTATTCAAATTCCAAAGAAGGTTAGTAAAATTCTAGTCCTTATTTATTTTCTTCATTTTTTTCCCAAACCTATTCATTGTAAAGTTAATCTTTACATATTCATCATGCATATTCATAGTGCAACCAAACTGTAAATTTATTCCAAAAATTGAAATATATGGGTATTTATTTTGTATATTGCATAAATTCCATAAACAATTTATCATCAAATTTTCTTAATTTACATTATTTATTTTCTTAGTTTATTTTTAGAATGCTAACCTAGGTTAAAGACCTATGCATATATCTCTCTCAATCTTATGCAAGGTTAAAACTCTTGAAAATGCTTAGTAAAAATTAAGCTTTCTCAAAGTCTAGCATTATGGAATTTGAAACATTACATCTTATTTGATTGTGTGAAAAATGTTATGTTTTTTTATAATATATAATATTCTTTTTATTTTTAACAAAGAATATACAATTTTTTTTAATATATATATATATATATATATATATATATATATATTATTTTCTACAATTATTTTGATATAATTTATAAAAGGTTTATTTCTTAAATATTTCTTAAAGGTTTATGCTTAAATTTTTTTTTTAATGTGAGTAAACTTTTTTTGTTCTTTTTCTACATATGTATATTTTGGTGACAGCAAATTTTCTTTCTTTTTCCTAATGATGGATTGAACATAAAAATATCATTTAAAAAGATTAAAAGAAGTTATGAATGACATGGATATTTGAAAATGCATTTTTATTATACTAATAAAAAAACATATTTATTTCTTGAAAAAAACAATTTATAGATGGGATTAAAAAAAAATATAAGTAATTGCATGTTTCATTTAGTGATAATTTTATTTATTTCTATTTTTTTTAATTCTTTGTATGATTCTGAATTTTAGATGAAGGTGTTAT
>CBVK0103769529.1:0-18973 GCA_900067695.1 Picea abies
GATTGATTGGAGAATTAGTGTAATATTGTATGAAGGACTGATGCTACAGCAGCTAGAGACACCAGCAAGGTCATCAAAAGTGGTTGATTTTCTTCATGCATGAGCAAGTGTGTGTGTCAGAGCTAGGAGCCATCGAAAGGAGATCTACAACATCAAGGCTCGGGTTGTAAGTTTCACTTTCTATCAATTTAAAACAGTAATATGTCCCTTTCCCATAAAGATGATGTCACTTTATTACATAACTCCTTGATCATATGTATAGATTATCTATTGAATATATTGATCTGCCTTCACTTCGATTGGTTTGTGCTGTTGTGATCTGAACGGCACAAGAGCATTGGAGCGAAGCTTGGAACAACAGAGACCCAAGGAAGCATTCATAAGGTATGTCCATGATCCTGGCCTCTCTTAGTTCATTCAATAGTCTAGATCTAGGGAAAGTGTATTATTCTGTCCTATTTTGTTCTAGATCCAGGTGGATCTAGGGAGATCGGTTTGTGTCCGCACTCACGGATTTATCCTGAAACAAAATTGGCGACTCCGCTGGGGATCTATTCCTTTTTTCTTTATGGTTTTTGAGTTTTCTGTGGCCATTTGTTCTAGCTTCCTTATTCTCCTGTTTTGTCAGTGTTTGAGTCTTCAGGATATTCTGATAGACTTACTGGGTTCAGAAGCCAGTTTGAATTTTGCTTTCATTTTCAAATTTTTTGTTATCTTCAGGAGTTCTCGCACTGTGTTTATTTACAGCCTGCGAGAACCAGTCAAGTTCGGACCCTGCATATAGGGTCCAGTGCGAACACCTCGCACCTTGCTATAAGGTTGCCTGCGAGAATCCTATCTTCTCGCACTGTGTTACACTGCTTGCCCGCGAGCAAGATTTTTGAAAATTTTGAAATTGAGTTTTGATTTTTTCAACTGCTCAGATCTGTTGAATTACATCTTTTTGGCTTATTGGATCATTGGTTTACACATCTCTTGCTTTAGTTTGCATGCTCGAACAGATTTAGGGTTTCAAGGTCTTTCTTGCCCTTTGTAGCTTGACTTTCATTTCTTGGCTCTTATTGGCATTTTCATTCTCTCTGACTTCTGGAGTTGAGTGTGTCTGATTGGCTGAGAACCAGTGATTGGTTGAGAGTTAAGTGCTTGGTTTTTCACTTTTGCTTGATTGGTTTGAAAGAACATTTTTTGTTTGCACTGAGAAGACTCATTGGTTTGCTTTTTGTTTTTACTTTCGTTGAAAGTGTTGGTTGGGTTGTTATCATTTGTAGTTTGATTTTCTTTTCTCATTTATCAGAGTTCTTCTTGGAAAGTGAACGACAAGTTTTCTTTCAAGATTTTGTTTTTGTCTTTTCGAAAACATTGAAAATCAAATTTTAGAGTTTATTGAAGTATTTGAAAAAGACATATAGAAATTGTTCATTGATAAATGATTGTTTGCATTGACATTTGAAAGGAAATTGTGCATTGCATTGTAGTATTGAGATTGATTTGGAAAATTGTCTCTCTCTCCCGTAAATAGGATTCATGGAATGAAAGGTGTTTATTTCATCATTATGCTTGCATTATTTGGGTCAGAGTTATACATCATGAGTTTCACTTCCGTTACCTTTGAGTAAACAACAGCTTTTAAAAACATTGCGTAATATTAAAATTGATCTAGTAACTCTTTTCTAGGGCTCTTTTACACCAACATTTAGCTAGGCTAGTGCTTTGGAGTAGGAAGAGAGATACACTCTCCAAAAGCTCAAAAACACACAATAGCATCTTGAGTTAGGGAGTGTTAAATTCCATTTGCAACATATTGTCCTGGGACGCCCTTCTAACACGAGGGTCAAGCACTAGGTCGCATTGGTGTTGGCAGAGTTACTAACCCTGCCTTGTTGACATCGGTGTAGAGATTGCACGTATTATGGGGATCACTCCGAGGTATACCCACAATTATGAGTGGAAGCCTTTGAGTTGATTTAGGGCTAGATACCCTGCCCTTGCGTGTGGATCAGACAGACGACTGTTCCCCCAGGCTGTACTGTTGTTTGTGGTGACCTTAGTGGCCTATCTCTCTAGGTTCTTACCCAAGGTGACTGTGGAGGGGAAAGTCTTCACGGTACCTAGAATCAACGTTGATCAAACTCACTCGGGCTCCTTGGAGGGTATACCCACGATTATGTGTGGGAGCTTGCACCAGGGCGTAAGTCTATTAAGCAGGTCATCAATGTAACTTTTCCACCTTAGCCCTGCCCCTTCTCATCTCGTTGTTGTGACGTTGGATTTTATCACCAACTAGTGGCTTCGAAATTAGAAGGTATTGTTTACTTGGTGATTGCTTCCTAGATTTTGTTTACTAGTGTGTGTTGTTTGTTTCTCGAAGTTGACCATAGGAGTTTTTTCACGGAGCTTGTCACTTGTTTACAATTGCTCCCCCATGGCGTTCTCGTAGAATGCAATGTTTATCTCTAGAGCATCTGGACGATTCTCAACCCTCACCTACTGGTACACCTGAGGGTTCTCCCCATCAGACTGAAGTCCCGGTGGTTACTGCACCACATGGAGAAACCAGTGATGTTCCGGTTGTCACCACACCGCCTCCACAGGTAGAACGAACTGAATCTCTAGAAGATTTTCGAATTACCAATACTAGAGAGGACTATCACATTCTCCATGGTGAACGACCTTTTGTGCGATTGACTCCTTCCGAAGAAACCGTTGTTACATCTTCTGAATCAACTGTTGGGCCTTCTCACGGTGTAGTAGGCCAGGACCCTTTTTGGTTAGGTGATTATCGTCGAGTCCTTTTCGGTACTGAGTCACCCCCTGTCTACGCGATCAACCCTCTCGTTTCTTCTAAGACAGAAACTACACCAGAGACTACTACTTATCGTTTTGTTCTCCCTCCCGAGATGGCCCATCTCGCGAATACTACGAGTGTCCAAACTGAGATTACTACAGCTACTCTTGCTCCTATCAATACCCAGTGAATACTTGATGTCATCCCAACATTACCACCCAGTTACCATGCGTTGAATGCGTTGTTGAATGCTACCAATCCAACACCTCCGCAAACCCCAGTCAGTTCTCTAGGTGGTCCTCTTTTTCCTAGGCATTCCATCCCCGGTTTCATTCTGATGCTCCCTTAGTTTCCTTCTGGTAATCCTAACCCTAGTGGTACTATCCCAACTGTTGCAACAAACCTGCAGATTCCTGTTGGTGGACAGGGTGGTACGGTTCCTTTTCCTTTTCCCGGACACAACACAGTTACTACGCAACCTATGGTTGGCACACAACTTCTGGGTGGAACTATACCTACAGTAGGGGGACCAACCTCACCTTTTGGACAAAATATACCCCCTGAGTTGGGCCAGTATTGGAATCAACTTCTACAGAACTTTCCTCAAAATGCCGGGGGGCAACAAACTGTCCCTGCAATGGGTCAACCTTATCTGGGTGTAACCAATCCTATTTGGGGTTCGGGTCAGACTACTCAACCCCAAGTCCCTACTCACACTCAAGGTTACAATCCTTGGGGTTACTATCCTATCCGTCCACCATCGAGTCAGCCAGGGCCTTCTCTCTATGGGCAGTCTGCTTATGGTCCTATTGGTTTGCCAACAGGGCTTCCACCCCAAAGCCATCAGTACCCGCAAGTAAACCGACAGTTGCCTTTCCTTGCTACTTTGGATTTGCTAGATTTGTCTAGGATTCTAAATGATCCTATTCGTCACTCTCCCCAATGGCCTGCTATCCCTGCTAAAATTCCATCGGATATTCCGAAATTTGATGGCAAGCCGGGAGAGGACCCAAATAATCATGTCATGACTTTTCATTTATGGTGTTCATCCAACTTGCTGATGGATGATTCCATTCGTCTATGTATTTTTCAACGAACCCTTACCAGTTCGACTACGAAGTGGTATATTGAATTGCCACGAGGTTTCTTTTTTGATTTCAACACCTTAGCTATGGCTTGTCTCACACATTACCAGTTACCGATCCGTTATGATACTGGGACCGAGATTTTGACTTCTTTTAAACAAACTAAAGGTACTCACATCTCGGATCATATACATGAGTGGAGAAGGAGACGATGTCTCATCAAACTTGAACTCCCTGATCAGTTACTGGCAGAATGGTTTATGAAATCTTTCGTGAACGAAATTGGTAAAGACATTGCTATGGGTGGTGTTGTTACAGAGGAGAAGGCTATAAGTTGCGCTCAGTATCTTGATCTCGTTTATTCGCAAACGGGAACACTCTACGATTTACTGCCTGAACTACCTCATCCTGGTACTTCCAGCACTTCAACTGCTCCAGCTGCCTCGCATGCCGCTGATGGTGTGATTGGTACCGCTCATACCCACTCACATTCCGTTTCAACTACAACCCCTAAATCCAATTCTTCTAATGTTCAAAGTGCTCCGTCTCCTGCTCCTCCCGCCGGTAAAACCTCTGAAGTGAACGCTGTTCAATCTACGCCGATCGGTAAAAATAAATCAAAGAAAGGGAGAGGCAAGAATAAGGAGAGTAAAAATAATAATCAAAATGAGCAAACTAAAACCCCTCCTGTTGAAGATCGAGATAAGTGCAAACCACGTTACCCTTGCCTTATCTGTGGTGACGATCACTACACGAAGGATTGTCCTAGACGTGCCGAGGTTAATAAGTTCCTTCAAGGAACGCCCAAACCCTCTACGCCGGCAGTCTTGTCCCAACCCTTCCCGTATCAACAACAGGCCTCGTTGGTCATCCATTACCAACCCTCTACTTCTATGACATCATATGTTTTTGTGTGCACCGGTGATTCTAAGAACAATGATGTTGCCATCGCAACTAGAGCCAAAGATTATCCTCCATCTAAGGAGAAGGTTGACGATTTACCTCCTGATTTGGTACATCCCTCTCCGCCGAATCCACCTACGAACGGTCCTCTTCATCTCGAACGATCGAGCCTTGATACAGTCCTACGACCCCCGAAAGGTGTCGTTAAGAAATCAGCATTCAATCCTCATGCTCGTGCGGCCCAGAACTATAGCATTGTAGAAGATCTGGCCCAAGCACCTTCAACGATGTCTGCCCTTGAAGTCCTTCAGTCTTGTCCTGCACAACGAAGGGCTCTGTTGAAAGCCATAGGTGGAATTGATCCTACAGATACAAATTTGATAGTCTTTGACTTGGAAGATCATATTCCAAGGTTACCCCCACAGCTTGCATTTCAGATACAAGTTATTGTCTCAGACAAGAACATCTGCCGAACTGTTATTGATGAGGGTGCCTATACGTGTGTATTGTCTTTTACTTGTTGGAAAGCCATTGGCTCTCCTCCGTTAACTGAATCACAAAATACTTTGAAAGCCTTTAATGGATCGAGTTTTAAGCCTTACGGTGTTCTTCCGTCGTTGCCAGTTACTCTCAAAGGTAAGACAGTCCAAGTTGAAGTGGAAGTTTTCGATGCTCCCCTAGATTATAATCTTCTTCTTGGTCGTAGCTGGGTAGATTCTATGCGTGCTATTGTGTCAACACTTTTTTGTGTAGTCCATTTTACTCATCAAGGAAAATTCATTACGGTTGATCAACTTGCCTTCTTTAATTCCGAGACTTGCACCGGCAACGTGTCGTTTATAGCTAAAACCCCATCGGGTTACGAGAATGTTGGAGTTGATCTTTTAAAAGACTCTTCGTTAATGCGTACTTTCCCCATACCACCACCACCTGATATTCTACACCCGTCAGTTGCTTCTATTAATATGATCTCCGCTGTACCTCATGAGCTTCTGGTGTCTTTTGACCCTTGGATAGTCCCTGATCTAGGAGATCATGTTCGTTTCAGCGATGTCATGCCGTTAAGTCCGGTTGAGTCTGCTTATCACGCGATTCAATCGACAACACCTTCTACACCCTCTCTTGAGGAGTTGTCTCCCGATCCTTTCCGTGTCATCTTTCCCACTGATGAGATGATCATGTTCGTCATGGAGGACACCCCTTGGGATGATGGGCATCATCATTCTGTGCTGTTTTTGGAACAACACACTCTCGATAATTATCAGCAGATTTCGACTCCGTCGACCATTGTTGTTATATCGACCGTTCCTGGATCTACACGTGATGTGTTTGTGGAAGGGAACCTCAGTAATATTTCTCCCACGATACCCATTGATATTTCAGTTAAACCTGGGATAGTTGAAAATGTTCACATTGGAGCTTCGTGTTCTCCAGAGGAAATTGTCACCTATACTGCTTTGTTCAAAGAATTTCATGATATCTTTGCCTGGAGTTATGAAGAAATGCTGGGTATTGACCCTGCCATTGTTGTGCATGAGATTAAGACATACCCCAGAGCTAAACCAGTCCAGCAACGCCTCCATCCTGTTCATCCACGTAAAGCGGCAGCTATCAAACTCGAAGTTGAAAAACTTCTTAAAGCCGGTTTTATTTATCTCGTGGCTTTGACAGATTGGGTTTCCAACCCTGTACCGATTGATAAGAAAGGTGGTAGTATACGTGTTTGTGTTGATTATCGAGATATTAACAAAGCCTGTCCAAAGGAAAAATTTCCAACCCCTTTCGTCGACCAGATCGTCGATGACTGTGCCGGTAGTGAAATCTTTTCTCTCATGGATGGATTCTCCGGCTATAATCAAATTAACATCACTCCTGAGGACCAACATAAAACTGCTTTTATTTGTCCTTGGGGTACTTTTGCCTATCGGAAACTTCCCTTCAGTCTTAAGAACGCAGGTGCTACGTTTTAGCGTGCTATGTCTTATGCGTTTCATGATATAAAGCATATCATTCAACCTTATTTGGATGATTTGCCAGCTCATTCTTTATGCCGAGTTGATCACCCTAATTATCTCCGAGCAATTTTCATTCGTTGTCAGTTCTATCGCATTCGTTTAAACCCTCATAAGTGCGTCTTTTGCATAGAGTCCGACCGTCTTCTTGGTTTCATTGTTTCACATCAAGGGATCTAGGTAGATCCTATTAAGGTTGAGGCGATTCTTAATCTCCCTCCTCCTTCTTCACTGCGCCAGTTACAAATTTTGTAGGGGAAAGAAAACTTTCTTCATCACTTCATCCCGAATTACGCTGAGATTACTCGGGGTTTTACATGTCTTCTAAATAAAGGTTCAGAGTTTGTCTGGGATAAGGTTGCTAACAACGCTTTTGAAGCTTTAAAGTTGTCCCTCACGAAAGCTCCTCTTCTTTTCCCTCCTGATTATAGTCAGGATTACTTTCTTTATTTAGCTTCTTTTGAGTATACTATCGGCATGATCCTCGTTCAGGAGGATGATGCACACGATGAACATGTTATATATTACTTGATTCGAAGTCTGACTTCAACGGAAATCAAGTACCAACATGTTGAAAAACTGGCCTTGGCTGCTGTTCAAGCTATTCAACGTTTTCGCCATTATATTCTCTCTAGGAAAACTACAGTGATTTCACATTGTAACCCCATGCAACATGTTTTGACACATCAATTGCTGGGGGGCAAGTACTCCAAGTGGATTTTCATTCTCTAGGAGTTTGATTTGGAATTCGATCGCGCCACGTCGAAGAAATCCTTAGTTTTCGTTGAGTTAATTTGTGATTTTCCCCACTCTGCCACGAAAAATGTAGCAGTCGATTCGTTACTTGACGAATCACTTTTCCTTATCAGTACTGATGATATTTGGTACGGAGATATCATTATATATCTCCAAACTCTAACTTTCTGGCCTGCTTTGTCTAGCGTTGAATGCCATCGTGTCCATTATCAAGCACGTCATTATATTATCCTCGGCGATACTCTTTACCGTCAAGGCATTGACTCTGTCTTTCGGCATTGTTTGACTTTTGACGAAGCTGAGAAAGCTTTGAATGACTGCCATTCAGGAGCATGTGGTGTTCATATGTCTGGGTATGCTACTGCCCAGAAGATCTTGCGTGCAGGATATTTTTGGCCTTCCTTATTCAATGACTGCATTATTGTTGTTCAGAAGTGTCATGCCTGGCAGACCTATAATCAGAAAATTCAGTCGCATCCTGCTCCCCTTCATCCTGTGGTCTTAGTAGGTCCTTTTGCAAAATGGGGCATTGATTTCATGACATGTCACCCTCACTCGGCCGGGGGGCATGGCTATATAATTGTAGCTATTGATTATTTTACAAAGTGGGCCGAGGTGATGCCAACATTCAATAATAATGGAAAGACTGCAGCGTTATTTCTTTTCAACCATGTCATCACTCGTTTTGGTGTTCCTCAGGCTATCGTTACCGATCACGGTATTCATTTTAAAAATTTCATGATGTCTGAACTTACAGAAAAGTTGGGTCTTCGTCACGATAGCTCAACACCCTATTATCCACAGGCTAATGGCCAGGTCGAAGCAATCAATAAGGTTCTCATAACTATGATTCGACGGATGATAGGAATTCATAAAACCAACTGGCACACGATGTTGTTTTCGGCATTGTGGGCATATCGGACATCTGTTAAATCTGCTATGAGATTTACACCCTTTTGATTAGTTTATGGCATGGAAGCCATTCTGCCAATAGAATGTGAAATTCCTTCTCTGAAGCTAGTTGTAGAACTCTTACCCAACACTTCTACTAAAGAGGAACTTCTGTTGTATCTGATGCGATTAGACGAGACTCACCGTGATGCTACTCTTGTAATAGAATCCCAGAAGAAACGTATTAAGGCACAGTATGACAAGTATGTCAAGCCTCGTGTCTTCTCTGAAGGAGATCTTGTTCTTCTATATGAACAAGATAGAGATGTCTTAGGAGTTGGGAAATTCGAACCAATGTGGCGTGGTCCTTACATTGTTAGCAAAGTTATGGAAAAAGGAGCATATGAGCTGGTGGATTATAATGGTGTACCTTTGAGTGAAACCAGGAATGGGTTGTACTTAAAGAAGTACTATGCATAAGTTATTTGTGCACAAGTACTTGTATTTTATGTATCATACTGTGTGTGTGTTATTTTAGTTTGCTTTTGATGTTATCTGGTCTCTACCCTTACGTGAGGTTGTGTTTGATTGCCAGATGTCGGAGTATTCGCTACCTTATATTGGCTTCGCTGATGGTGCTAGCCGTAGTACTCGGAACCTAGCTTCCGCTGCATGGGCTATCTATGCCCCAACAAATGAGCTTATATCTTTACGAGGTGTATGTCTTGGCCGAGCAACCAACAACATCACAGAGTATAGCGTCGTTATTGAATTATTGGTTGATGCTATCTCTCTCGGGATTCATGATTTGGTTGTGCGACTTGACTCGTAGCTTGTAGTACTACAGCTAAGTAATGTCTACTCTATTTGAAGTCCTACTTTATTAAGGGTATATTTTTGGATTCGCCTCTTGGAATGACATTTTGATCACATTGAATATCAACATATTCCTAGATGTCTTAATACATTAATAGATGCTTTAGCCAATTATGTATTGGACAGACATTTAAATCATTTATAAATCAAACACATTAAAATGTACACAATGTAAAGTAAACCGGTAGAAGCCGTGTATATATATAACGATCAAAAGAGTTTGTTTTTACAAAATGTTTGTCCGAAGACAAAAATATCAAAAATTGAAGCTCCTGGCTTCTACATAGTGACGTCACGGATGACGTTCACGGTAACACACTACTGTCCTAGCTACTTTGCAGAGCAGTCGGGCCATGGCTGCTGAAACTCCCATAGTGTGACGCTGATGGTGTCGTGGAACCTCTTCCAGAGTCATATCTGGAATATCTGTTGTTAGGCCTTCTAAGTTCTACTCCACGATCTGGTAATCCTCGACATACTGTGGTAATACTGTTGCTGCTTCTCCTCGTCGCTGAATAGGAGAACTACCGGCAGGTCTATATGTTCCAACGTCTGTGTTATCAACAAGTATTTGGTGTTAGTCTTCGGGTAAATCTATAAAACAAAAACATTTAAGTATGATAAAAATTCAAAAACATTTAAAAACAGAAAATTTGTGTACTTCTTACCGAGGTCTCCCCATTGAGCATCCTCAGGTAGTGCTAGATCCGGATCTCCTCGGAAATCCAGCCCGACATATGCGTAGTCATCCACCATCAGCATCTGGTTCTGCAACCAGTCAAAGAAAATACCATCATATTTGACGATAGGTCCTGCCACATGTCGGGCCATGAGCCGACACCACCGCAACATCCTCGGATCCCTAGGACCCGGAAAGTGCCACTCAGCCTGTAGTCTCAGCACAAGGACCCTCTCTAAGAAGAAATACACTAACAAAGACCCATATCCAAACTGTTTCAGATCTCCACGCCTGCACTTAGTCAATTGTTTCTTGATATTGCACAATACTGCATCAGCCCAGTTAAATACCTGGGGCTCAGTGCACTCGATGGCGTACTGGAAATAGCTTTGCAAAGCCATATGTGGAGCGACACTTCCTACCATCCGAGAAATGGTGAAGAGAATAGTGCGGAGAGTCAAGTCAGTTACTCCCCAGATTGCCACTTTCCCTTTCTTTCTTTCGGCCTCAGGTACATAGTATTGGTTGCAATATTCACTCATTTTTAAACCTCCTGCTCTGCTGCCGGTCATACTAACATAGGACCCAAGCCTGGATAATCCGGTCAACAAATAGATGTCCTTGATGTCAATAGTCAATGTATGAGCTCCCACGATGAAAACTTGCTGGTCCGGATCCCACATTCGGACTAGGTACTCCAATAATTGAACTTGGGCTCTCATGCTCGGGATATGGAAATATTTTAAGAGACCACAGTCTCTTAGTGCAGCTATGGTGGGAGGATGGCTTTCGGAATTGGCGTTATCCTCCTCATGCTCTTGTTCCCACCACTCTAGCACCATGGTATTGGCTATTTACCTGTGTTAGTGTCAGAAGTCACTCTTGGATTGCTTGTAGGAGCAGAGCCTGATACCCATCAGTTTAATGTCACGATTTGTTTAAAGGGGTGATCAAATGGAGGAAAACTCAGAACGATATCGTCTCAACTCAGAAACTAGGCCAGGCATGCATGGATGAGTGAGGTCTTGATAAACTTCAAACAGTGAGTTGCAATAAAAGGTGAGTAGGGGGAAGACTTGCATGAGAAGAGTGCGAAGGTCTATCATAAACATCAGGTTTGTAACAGACTGTAGAAGAAAAAATTCAAATGCAAGATCCTCTTACATTCAAATGCAGAAGACCAGAGAATACAATAATGTCATAACAAATCCTTTATCATAACATAACTGCAAAAATCCACGTGAATCCTTCGATAATGGACACTCTAGCATAAGACAAAACATAGATGGAAAAAGGAAAACTGTTTGTTATAAAACAAGAAATCTCAAACACAGAGGCATAACCAGGAAACCAGAATGGTTGTTAAAACTTTATAGTCGGGAGATTCGCTCTACCATTGATCCATACAAAAATGGCGAAAATGCCTACATATACTCAAACTAGCAACAACAACAAAATTGAGACGTAACATTAAAAGCTTTGCGTCTGCATGGCTTCTGACAATTCTACAGCTGCAATCTTTGAATGGTCGTGCAACTTATGGTAGACGTGATTGACCTTTTGACAGTTTCATCAGCGAATTGACGTGCCTTTAATCCATTGCCGGACTTTCCCATTATGGCGGAGATGATGAAGGTAGAAAGGCAGGGGGGGTCTGGAATTGCCTTTATCCTTTATCTGAACCGTCAAAGAGATGCGCCCTCGATTCTGGACCCCCCCCCTTCGCTTAAAGGTAGAAAGGCGGGGGGGTCTGGAATCCTATATGCACCGTCGATGCCGACACGCGAATCGCTGCCGTTCGAACTTGCTTGCCTCTTACCTTGGGTGCACTTGGGTTCCAAACTTAGGATAAGTGGGTTTTTAACCCATTCTTTTGCATTCTAACCCCCTTACAAGAAATATCGCTAACATTTGGCTCCATGGGGGATATAGTCATCCCTGTGATGCTCTAAGAACTCTTTTGCAGATTCAGTGCCTTTGCTATTGGGCTATGGAGTCATTTATTAGTCCGAAAAACAAAAACAGAAAGAATATTTACAAAACAAAACAAAAAGAGCCGACTGTGGCTCACATAAAACATTTTTTAAAGAAATGCCCATTTGTTGGGCTGTTGAAAACTTCTTTGCCTTCCAGATCCTGCAACCTGTAAGTGTTGTTTGAAAATACTTCAAGGATCTTGAAAGGCCCGAACCAGAGGGCATCAAATTTACTGTGTTTGCCCCTTTCCTACCTGGGTGCATCCCATTTGAGCACCAGATCACCCTGCTCGAATTCTTTCTTTTTGCTCTTCCTTTCAAAAGCCTGCTTGATCTTCTACTGATGATTGTAGGCTTTGTCCATGACCTGTTCTCTGATCTGCTGCACTTCTACCATCTGATGAATCCTTCTGAGCACATGGTTAGGTTCTCCTTCAAGGTCCTGGAGGAAATTTGCCATAGGTAAGGTGAGCTGAGTAGGGAAAACTGCTTCTATTCCGTAAACAAGTTGGAAAGGTGAGATGCCCAGATATTTCTTCGTTGTCACCCGATCAGCCCAAAGAGCAAATTTGAGCTTGGAGTCCTAGGCCCTTTTATTGTCCTCCAGTAGCTTCTTGATAAGCTTGATTAGGCTTTTATTAGAGGACTCTGCCAGTCCGTTCCCTTAAGGATAATAGGGAGTATAATGAATCAGTGAAATCTCGAACTGACCACAGAACTTGACCAGAGGCTCAGACCGAAAAGGGGAGGCATTATCAGTGACAATTTTGGGGCAACCAAATCTGGTTATAATATCTTCCAAAAAGATGATAATCACTTTGTGAGAAGTGATTTTGGTAGGGACAACTTCTATCCATTTGGTGAAGTAGTCGGTCGCAGTCAGAATCCATCAGTGTTGGCCACTTGAGGGAGGATGAATTTCCTCGATGAAGTCCAATCCCCACTGTTGAAAGGGTGCTGAGACTACCACATGTTTTAATGGCAGGGACTTGAGATGCTTCTTTCCTGAGAATTTCTGGCATTTGATGCAGGCTCTGATTTCCCTGCAGACATCAAGAAATAAGGTGGGCCAGTAATACCCCACCCGGAGGGTCATGTGAGCTGTGGTCTTCCAAAAATGATGACCTCCACAGAGACCGCTATGGAGATCGAGTATAACCTTCTGGGCTTGCTGCAGGTCTAGACATCTTAGTAATACCCCCAGGGGGTCTTTCCAATATAAGGCTTGGTCAATGAGGCAATATCTGACCGCTTTGAGCTTTAGAGCTCTCGCCTTGCTTTTTTCCATCCCATCAGGAGGCCTCAATTCTTGTAGAAAATACAAGATATCCTTGTACCAGGGACATGGTGCTAGTGATAAGGCTCTTTGGGAACTCTCGTTGGATGACTCAGCTTGTTCGTTGATGAAATTGATTCCCAAGGCTCTACAATTTGACTCGGCCAGCAACTTGGCTAAACCCTGCCCCTTTATTAGCTTGGTGGGCTTAATCTCCAGATCAAACTCTAGGATCTTGGTGATCCATTTACCTCTCTTCCCATCTATGTCAGGCTGTATAAGAATGTCCTTCACAGAGGTTGAAGGGACATATGCAGTGATCTTTGAATGCAAGACATAGACTCTGAAAGATTTGAGAGCTTTCACCAAGGCATAGGCCTGCTTCTCCATGATCTCGTACCGGAGTTCTGCATCTCTCAGTGCCTTACTAAAGAAGGCAATAGGCTGTTCTCGCCTCTGACCATTTTTCTGCAATAAGACTGCTGCTATTGTATCACAAGAAACAAAAGAAAAAATCAAGAAATCTTTAGAATAATCAGGACTAATAAGCACTGGTGCCTCAGTCAATGCTTTCTTTATTTGGACAAAATATTCCCTGGGTTCAGCAGTCCATTTCACTTCATTCCCCTTCCTGAGCATGGTCATGATGTGTTTCACCAATTCAGCAAAATTTGAAACAAATCTCCTCAGAAAATTTATCCTCCCCAAAAAGGCCTGAACTTCCTTCTTAGATCTGGGAAGTGACAGGGTCCGAAGTGCTTCTACCCTGTCAGGATCAATTCTCACCCCCTCTACTGACACTATATGGCCTAACAGCTTCCATTCTTGCATAGAAAACAATGATTTCTTGGGGTTTAAAGATAGGCCATACCTCCGACATTTCCGGAAAACCTTCTTCAAGTGGCAGAGGTGCTCTTTATCAGTCTTGGAGAAGACTATTATGTCATCTAGGTAAATCACCACAAACCTATATTTTTCCTCGATGAAGGCTATGTCCATGGCTCGCTGAAATGTTGCTCCTACATTCATCAGCCCGAAAGGAATTTTGGCATACATGAATGTGCCCCAAGGAGTGGTGAAGGCTGTTTTTTCCCTGTCCTCAGGCATGGCTGATATCTGATTGTAGCCAGAGAAACCATCAATAATGGATATTCTGGAAGCACCGATGACCTTCTGCAATATGTGCTCCATGTTGGGTAGGGGATAATTATCTTTCCTTGATCTTCTGTTCAGGTTTCTGAAATCAACACAGAGCCTAATTTCACCACTTTTCTTTCTTACTGGGACCAAATTGGCCACCCAGTCAGAATATCTCAAGGGGACAATGATCTGGGCATCCAACAGCTTCTTCACTTCCCTCTCCATGACATGTAGCAGTATGGGGTTTATCTGTCTTAGCTTCTTCTTGAATGGCCTAGCCTCTTCTTTTAGTGGGATCTTGTGCTCCATGACTGATGTGTCATATGTCTTGAGGTCTTTGTAGGTCCATGCGAACACATCAACAAACTCCCTCAGCAACTCAGAATATTCAACCCTCTATTCCTCGGTTAATCTCCTTGACAATTTGACAAACTCAGGCTCCTTTGGTGTGCCTATGTTGCACTCAGCTGTGTCGGCTTCATCACTCGAAACTCTACCCTTTACTGCCACATCATTCCCATCGAACAACCTTTCTAGTGGGATTATTCCTTTCGGTATGTGGTTGCTCGGTAGCTGAATAATCTGGTGATCAGCAATTTTATTCACAAACTTCTCAGGGTGATGGTCAAGTTCCCTTTCAGTGTCAAGATCCTCATCTATGTGCAATGCAGAAAAGTCATCAACAGATCAAAAAAACTTTTCGATCTCTTGATCATCTTCAAATACCCCCCAATGTTTGACATTGTCTGGTACAGAGGGTCTATATCTTATTTCGACATCAGATTTGACAGTGGGCAGCGCAGGAACTCCGAGCAAACTAGCTGAGGAGGCTAAAAAGTCAGCTGGAGCATTTTCTTCCCTGGGAATGAAAGAGATGTTAAAAGCCAGGAAGAAATTGTCAATTAGGTCCCATACCATGTTCCTGTAATTCTTGAGTCGAGGATGCTTGGCCTGATAAACATTTTTGACTGCTGGACAATCAGTTCTCCATCTCCAAACATAGCTATCTCCCTTATTTCCATCTGTTGTGAAGCCCTTATACCCAGAACAAGAGATTCATACTCTGGCACATTGTTGGTGACTTCGAATTCCAGCTTGTATGACAGGGATATGGTCTCTTGACAAGGGGACACGAATACTACCCCGACACCTGCACCCATACTGGAGGAAGCTCCATCAAAGAACATCTTCCAAACAGAGCTGGTTGGAGGGGGGGTCTCCTGATTAAGACTGAGCTGCTTTTTGATCTGCAAAGGAGCCTCAGGGGTGTGGGTGAGCTGCAGTAGACTGGAGCCTAAACCAGTGTCCAAGGCATAGATGGGATGATTGGTAGGGTTAGCTTCATCATTGATTATGTAGGCCAGTTGGGCTTCTCTGTAAAGTCTCCTATGCTCCCCTCCAAACACTGGAATGGTGGCATATGTGAGGTCCATCTGCAAGGTTCCCCCCAATCTCTTTATCCAATATCTTGACAACAGCATGCCAAACTTGGGGGGAACATCAACCACTACAATATCCATAACCATACTTTTCATGGGCAGCTGAAACAAGGAGACTACCAGGTCCTTGATGACTCCCAAACACTGAACCCTCCTGGAGTCAAAAGAATAGAGGTCATGATAGGCTCGGGTGACTTCTAGTCCCAACTCTTCCATGAAAGTTTTGGGCATGAGGTTGTGAGAGGCCCCTGAATCCATAAGGCAATTATGCAACACTTTGTCATGTATGTTCAGGGATGTGTAGAAGGGAGGGGATGAATCATCTCTGTCTTCTACCATGGGACCTAGGACAACTGCAGGCCTTTCATCTTGGAGGTTTATGGAGTTTGTGAGAGGGTATGAGGCTTCAGATTTCAAAATCTCAGAGAAGCATTTTTTGAATTCCCCATGTTTAATTAACTCAGTGAGTGGCACAGGAATTCTGATCTTTTGAATCTCATGTTCGAAATTGAAAGAAGATATAGGCTTTGGGATTTCTCTAATTTCAGGAACATGATTATGGACAATGGGAGAGAGAGGTTGAGCCTTGTTGCCTCTGTGAGTGTCTACTACTTCATTAGTAGGTTTCTCTGTTCTAGTGGATTGCTCAGGAACATCGGGTGTTGCTGCCCCTTTGTCGGATCTTAGGTTATACCTGCCTCGACCGCCGCTGGCTTTGTCTCCCTTGCTTAATTCATTTAGCTGACCATCCATGAGAGACTGTTCATAAGCAGTATGGGTGAGATGAGAAAAAGGATGAGTGTCTTCTAGGCAGTGGATTTTAGGATCCAGCTCATCTGCTTCTCTTCCCTCCTCATGGGCAACGAAATGGTTCTGAAAAGGGGCCTGAATTTTCTGGTCTTCTTTGTCTCTTCCCCTTTCTCTATGCATAGTTGGAGGATAAAAATTATGTGGCCTTCTAAAACCCCCTTTGATTTCGGTGCTCTGAGGCCCTTTATTCATTTGTTTCGTTTCCACTTTCAATCTCTCCATCTCTTCTTTCAGAAAGTTCATCACCTGGGTCAGCTCATTCACTTGAGGGTGGGATGGTGATGGGCCAGAAGTTGAGGCTTTCGATTTTCCCTTTCTTCTGTCTGCATCGGCCTTGTTCCTCAGTCTGTTAGCTGCTAATATATTAGATTCCACCTCTACAGCCGCGTATTGCATTTGAGCTAAAGAAGTGGCTCTTCTTTCTCTTAATAAAAGACAAAAATCAGGGTCAAATGCACCAGCATAGGAAATCTGAGCAGAGGCTTCAGAAGGCTTTACCTCTGCAGGAATCTTGTTATACATTTTATTGAATCTTTTGGAGAAGTCAGAGACATACTCTCCTTCCATCTTCTTCAGGGACCCAAACTCTGTCATGTAATATATGTAATCTTTCCTATCTCCCCACTGTCTCAGGAAAACATTATCCAGGGCTTCAATTCCAGCAATAGATCCGGGGACCAGTCCCTTGAACCATTTCCTCACCTCACCATCCAGAATCTGGACAAAAACTCTCATCCAGACATCTTCATTCTCAATGTTTAAGTTGTTTGCATAACTATAGAAAGAAGCTAGATGCTCTTCTACAGTTATGTCTCCTTCTCCCGTGAACTTGGGCATGTATTTCAAATAGTCTCCAGCAGGAAGAGGATTCATAGGATGGGGCAAGATTAAAGGAGCATATCTAGCAGCGACTATGGTGTCCATCCTATTCAGAGGGGGATTAACACCAACCATAGGGATATTAGGTGGAGGAGAACTAGGAGGAGAAGGAGTGTGAACGAGAGATGTCGGAAAAGAGGTTCTCGAAGGAGACAACGGGGAAAACAGAGAGAAGGCTAAGGGACTTGAATGTGCGGCTGCTTCTCTCTGTGCAACAATAGTAATCAAAGGAAGGGTGGTGAAACCTTTTGAGGCTTGAGGTCTGTACTAAGGCACAAATTCCAGGGAGGGGGGAGTGACAAGGATCTCTCCCTCTGATACTAGACCAGGAGGAGAAAACTCAGCAGGAACGCTCCCAAAATTCAGAAAATGGGAAACCTCAGAGGAAGGACGACCAGGAAGCTGAGAATAAGAAAATGGATTTTTTACAGAAGGAGATGGTGTATTACCTATTTCGGTGATGGAAACTTCTTTTGCAGAACTCTTTCCCTTTTTGCATACTGCTTCTGAGTCAACTTCAGGTGTCGCTAGAGGTAGGTGTCGATGAGACTGCGTGTGCCTGCCTCTGAAAGCCACAGTTGATAGAGCAGGTTCCTCCCCAGCGGAGTTGTCACAATGGAGTTTCCAGGTGCTCAGTAGCAATCTTCAAGTTCTGATTTCTAATGCACCTTCAGAATCAGTTGATCGTTGTCGTTCAATCCCGGGGAAAATATTCAACTTCGATCCCCGGCAACAGCGCCATAAATGTTAGCGTCAGAAGTCACTCCTGGATTGCTTGCAGGAGCAGAGCCTAACACCCATCAATTTAATGTCATGATTTGTTTAAAGGGGTGATCAAATGGAGGAAAACTCAGAACAATATCGTCTCAACTCAGAAACTAGGCCAGGCATGCATGGATGAGTGAGGTGAGTTGCAATAAAAGGTGAGTAGGGGGAAGACTTGCATGAGAAGAGTGCAAAGGTCTATCATAAACATCAAGTTTGTAACAGACTGTAGAAGAAAACATTCAAATGCAAGATCCTCTTACATTCAAACACAGAAGACCAGAGAATACAATAATGTCATAACAAATCCTTTATCATAACATAACTGCAACAATCCACGAGAATCCTTCGATAATGGACACTCTGGAATAAGACGAAACATAGATGGAAAAAGGAGAACTGTTTGTTATAAAACAAGAAATCTCAAACACAGAGGCATAACTAGGAAACCCGAATGGTTGTTAAAACTTTACAGTTGGGAGCTTCGCTCTACCATCGATCCATACAAAAATGGCGAAAACGCCTACATATACTCAAACTAGCAACAACAACAAAATCGAGACGTAACATTAAAATCTTTGCATCTGCATGGGTTCTGACAATCCTACAGCTGCAATATTTGAATGGTCGTGCAAGTTATGGCAGACACGATTGATCTTTTGACAGTTTCATCGGTGAATCGACGTGCCTTTAATCCATTG
>CBVK0103769539.1:8057-18882 GCA_900067695.1 Picea abies
GATTTTCTCTAGTATAGATCATCTTTGGAGCCAGGGTTCCTGAACTTCACTACTTATTGCTACTAGTCTTTTTGACTGGAGTCACCAGCGTAAAGGTTTCATATGATACAAATGTTTGTCCCTTTGTTACCCTCAGGGGTCAAACTACAATGTTAGTCATTCTCCCATGGAAAATCTATTCAATTTCATCCCCAACAACGATGCCAGAAAGTTAGCACTCTGTAAATCTGTTCGACTAATAAACAAACGACAGAGGTAACTTTTTCAGCCAACTCTGAGACCCAAAACTAGGCTTTCAGATCTAGAGAGGGATCTATTGGGAGACACTGTCTCAACACAAGGTATGGATTTAAAAGCTGTTGGCTAGATTTAACACATTTGCATAATAATTTCTGGTTTCATTGGTGCAAGATAGCAAGACCTCGGGCTATGGAGTCGATTTAAGAAAACGATAGAAAAAAATAACTTGGTGAATGAACTTGGGAGGATAAATTCTAAGTGAGTAACAATCTTCAGTTTAAAATCATCGTCTGTGGCGAGGAGAAACACAAGAAGCAACTCGGAGCACCGCTGAGGAAGAATTTAGAGTTAACTTTAGAGGAAATACATTTTGTCTAAATGGCGTGAACAAGGAGTGCTGTGCAACAAATCCCAAGTTTGAAAATTCGTTCCGATTTAGACAGAAAAATATGTGAATGCATAAAATAGGAAGCACATACACAAAGAAAGGAAACAATACATCCAACTACTACAATTAGAATCTTTTCATCAAAGCTACAAGAATTTTGCATTAAGTTTCGATCGAACTTGTTGGAACCCTATATAATAGGGGAGTTAGTGTTCTGACAAATATCTATCTTCTTCAGGCATTATGCTATTTCTCACGATGCACAACAAAGGTGTAAAAGTGACATAAATTTCTCAAATCACCTCAAATGTTATTGCAACAGAGTTCTTGTTTTTGGTGGTTAATGAGTAGATTTTCACGTTATGTTAGCTACCGAAAGTGAGAGATTTTGGTCGCTTAGAGCCCATTTTTTGTGTACCTCTAACCACTGAAATCCTGTAGCTAGTTTTTTTAAAAAAAAATTGGCCCCTCAATATGCATGAAAAGTGTTCTGTCTGGTATATCAAATTATAAACTGTTTGAAAAATATTTTCCAAAAGGTATGTTGGCTAAGGGACAATCTCCAAGTACTCAACACTGAGACTTAGCACCTTTCACAAGCCTACAACAAACATACAAGCCGGGGCCAAGCACAAGACTCCAGCTCCACACAACCTGTCACACAACAACACAAAACCTATCACGGGTTAGCACAACATACAATGCTCCAGCTCCACGCAACCTGTCACACAACAGCACAACACATGTCATGGGTTAGCACAACATACAATGCTCCAGCTCCATGCAACCTATCACACAACAATGCAATGCATGTCAGGGGTTAGCACCCAAGCTCTAGCACAAAGCCACATGGAGCACCAACACATCAAGCACCAAGTCATATGTCCATTGTTAGAGATCAAGCTCAAAGTAATAATGTCAAGTGAGAGATCGGTGATCTAAGCATGTCCAGTGTACACATCTCATCAAGTATATTCCAAAACTGGAGCACAAGTTCAAACCCCATGCGCAGAGGCCGGAATGATTTCACAGTTGTCAAAATCACAACTCCAGGTTTTTGTAAATAGATATGAAAATTTGTTAACATGGCTGCAGAGCATCAATCTTTCTTTCCACTTTGAGGTAGAGAAGCAGGTGAATGGGGTATTTCTCAATTTCTTTGGGTTCAATGGGACAACTGGTGTCTGGCGAATAAAATCTCTTGAGGAATCTGGAGGTTGGCTTGAAAGAACAACTGTTGAAAATATGGACATTGCTGTGCATGCCCATCTGAAAGGGTGGAGATTTATTTTTCTCAATGATGTCATGGTCCCTTGTGAGGTTCCAGAGAGTTATGAAGCCTATAGGAAGAAACAACATCAATGTCATTCCGGTCCTATTCATCTTTTTTGACTCCGCCTTCCAGATGTAATTACTTCCAAGTTATCTATTGGCAAGGAAGCGAACCTCATTTTGTTATTCTTCCTTTTGAGAAAGTTGATTCTTCCATTTTATTCCTTTACATTGTTCTATATTATTCTTCCAATGACCATGTTTGTACCATAGGCAGAGCTACCTATCTGGGTGATATGCTATGTCCCTGCAGTGATGTCATTTTTGAATATGCTGCCAGCACCAAGATCATTCCCTTTCATTATCCCTTATCTTCTTTTTGAAAATACTATGTCTATTACCAAGTTCAATGTTATGGTATCTAGACTGTTTCAACTTGGCAGTACTTATGAATGGATTGTGACAAAGAAGACAGACAGAGCTTCTGAACCAGATTTTCTAGCAGTGGCCAAACGAGAATCAAAGACTCTAAGCCAACCACTTCATCATGGGGCTTCTGAAACTGGCTTCGATGTGTTGAGTAAATTGAGCAAGCAACCCTCTACATGAATCAAAAAGATTAATCGATTGTACAGAAAAGAGATGGATTTGGCTTTCCTCCTCCTCACTGCATCAACCAAAGGTTTTCTATCATCCCAAGGCATTCATTTCTATTTCCTACTATTTCAGGGCGTGTCATTTTTGCTTGTTGGTTTTGACCTGATCGGGGAGCAAGTTAGCTGATATGTAATGCTATCAAGCTTCTGTTGCTATGCCATTGCAACAAGAGAAGTTCTAATAATCTTTGTTGTTTTACTTTAAGATTTGAAGACTCAGGAGTAATAGTATTCACACATTAAGTGAAATTTGTGTGACACTTGGGGATGTCTCAGGTGTAGAGGTACATCCAGGTGTCCTTAATGTGGTAGATATTTCCTATACTTTAGGAAGTGGTTAGAGCACTGTTTCTCCAATTGCCAACACAACATCAATAACCTTTCAGCAAATTCGGGACAACCAAGCAACAATTTCTAAATCTAGTTTCCATTTAATTTACTGTTTGGTTTGTTTTAGGAGACAATTGACATGTGTCAATCTTTGTAACTATTTTTTATTTTTAGAAAGCATGGGTAGAGTTCAAGTTTTTCAGGACTGATAGTACCTTTACCTTTATATGCACATGTAAAAGAGGAAGGAGGGGTTCGACCTGTGTGAATTTTTTCCCTTTGTGGCTGGACTGTGAGCCTTGCTACTCTAGGAGGTTTTGGTCTGTAATTTCCGAATGTTCCGAATGACTAAACAGTAATAGAGAAGATGATTTACAAGATTATTGTGTAGCAGCGTTGGTGGTGTTTCTCTTCTGCGTTAAGTGTTTTCTTCCAGTTATCATGCCATTTGTTTTCAATTTCCTATTATCGAATGATAGTAATAGAGAAGAATTTATTGATGAATAATCTGCATCTGATCCTTTGGTAATCTTTATGTTTTTTTCTAAAGCTCGGTTTATGAATTCTTATCTGCTCATTTGCTCAGTTTTCCTCCCCCATCTCTTCCTCAATTGACACCATTCCAACTTAAGATGATCCAACGATTGTTACTATCTTTCCCTGTGGATACATTTACCTCTAGATCTGATTTGATCATTATCTTATAAATAGACCCCATAGCCCAATGGTGATCTAAGAAACTCGTCAACCACATCCTCATATAAGTATTTCAAAAACCCAACCACTTACTTTCATAGCTAGCCTAATATCCATCCCATACAAACCAAGTTAAATCGAAAAGAGAGAGCCCTCTCTGAGTCTTGGAGGGCTAGATCCAAGACTCCAAGTGGTTCGAGGTTACCTCTGTGACTGCCTCTGCAGCCTTGGGCAAATTACATAGCGTTAACAGAACTCAAATTAAATTCAATAGACGATATCTATACTAATTTTTCCAACCAACTTGGATTACATTGAAAAGGTCAAATATATAGGTGAGGGCACCACTTGGGCTACCCTTCTCTTCTAACTAATATCTCTAAAAACTAGGAAACCGAATGTCAATGCTAAATGATGCTTCACATGGTGCTTTTCCAAAAATAAACAATAAATAAATATGGCTACATCATGACTGTTTGTAATCTTCCATGGGGATTCAGTTACCAATTAGGTCTCGTCATGAGGGAGTGATGTGTCAATACTTTCCTTTGATCATATATCTGAATGAATAAGTGTTTGTTAGAGTCGCACTATCTATTGTAATGACTTTGATTTCTGCCGCGTGCTCATTTGATGGGGAAATATGAGTGGCAAGTGGTTGCTGACTGTCATGGCTATTATCAAAATGAAAAATGCCTTAGGTCGATTCCTGCTTCAAAACTATCGAGATTTTCCCCACGTTTGAGGATACGAGAACGAACTCAATTAATCTTGTTTCTTTTGTTCACTAGCGAGAGTTGCGCGTGCTTTCTCCTCGGTCATTTCACGTTCTCTGTAATGCTCCGTATACCTTTCCTCTGATAGCCTCTGTGCTTCGTGCAGATATATGATTGTATCATGTGCCTCTCTGAGCTATCTTTTGAGCCATGTCACATTCCCTTCGTGGCCTTGCACTGATGACACTTCAATGGTCTTTGTTGCTAGCTATTGTCTCAGCTCCCTATTTTCCTAGTAAAGTTCAACGATAGCTAGCTTCGCCTGCTTTAGTTACTAGGAAGGATCTTGATCATTTGTTCTTGCAACATCCATTCTCATCATTCTGCTCCTACTTTCTCGGCTTGTGCTCCTACTTTCTCGGCTTGTTCCTTCCACAAGTTCCAGCTGGACATCGTGCATAAGTAATTTTTCAACAAACAATTTTGCGCGTGACTCGTCTGGGATTCAGGTTTCTCCAGCTTCCTTATTCTTCTTTGGCTTGCCCCTTCTCCGAGGTATCTGTTTTTAGGGAGACAGGGCCTCTATTATTCTTCATTCCTGCACAGGTCCTTCCACTCGAGGTTCTATGTGGTGTGATGTCATCTTTCCTGCGGGTAAAGGGATAACTCCCTTTGGATCCTTGGGGATGCCTGTCATGAGTGAGAATGAATATCAGTTGCTTTGGGGCTCAGGTTTGGAAATTCTTCCACTTCACGCTCCCTTCCTTAAATTTTGGGAGGTCTCCATGGAGCAACTAGTATTTGTCTTATGCGTAGTGGATCTGGTGAATGCCCAAGATGGAGAATTCAATCGACCTGGGCCTGCAAGAACACTTGCAGACATAGCATGAATCAGATTTCATGAATAAAATGGGTGCAAAACCTCTAGGATTTATAATAGATCGGGTGAAAGGAGGAATTGTGCCATGGAACAATGAATTCATGGTGAATAGATGTTTCGAATCGAACTGTAGATTTTCCATAACATATCCATGCGTGTAAGGTACAGGTGATAAAGGCTGCAAAGCATACATGATAGAAACACCATGATTTTTCATTCCTTCGGCCTTCATAATGAACTGATAATAGTTACATCACTTGCTGATGTGACTTCCATTAACTACTTGACTTGACCTAGGGAACATAGAGACTACCTTTTAACAAGACCCAACTCTCTGGGAAAAACATACCCGTACCATTTATGCATGCTTCGACTCTAACATCCCTTCCTATTTCCAAGGGCCAACCGACCACTTGTTGATTTCGACCCCTACATTGTTTCGTACATGACTTCACATGTTTTGACATATGGACCATAAATTGACTAAAACCAACTCTAATTGAAAGGAAAATGGTGGCTCTAACACACTTATTGAAAAATAAGGTGCTAATTTAGCTTCTGATCCATCTCATCATAAGCACGGGGCTGATTGTTTTATGTATTCATTCGTAGACAATCAAGAAAATGAATTTGCAAATAATCTTGTTGAAGAGTAGGTTGATGTCCCAAGATTTTTTTTGTTAGATGACATTGCAGATGTTGTTGATTTTCTTATATATGATGAGTATGATGGTGATTATGGTGTTGACTTCCTAGAAAAATCAACTGCATGTTCTCTATTAGAAAATGTTCCTTTTCAATAGTGTAATGAGAGCAATCATCCTACATATCACAACTGTTACAAAGAAGAAAGTATTGAATCGATTGAAGGAAATTCTTTATCTTTATGCTTTTCTTCATTTAAATTGTTGAAAGAAAATTCTAACATCATCACTGAAGCAAAGGAATGTGTGTTGATTCAAAATCACACTGATTCACTGGAAAAAATTGACAAGAAATTGCAGAAATATTATCATGTGTTTGATGACCCTGTTACTTGTTATGTAGAAGGTCTTGTCAGTTCAAAATTGCAGCCATTGGTCGAAGATGAATCTGAAAATGAGTATGTTCAACAATCCAAAGAAATTGAAAAAAGTGCATATGACAACAATGAATAAAATGAAGAAGGTTTTGAATCAAGTGAAAGAAACTTTTCATTTTGTTTTTCTTCTTTCAAATTTCCGAAGAAAAATGTTTATAATGTGTCAAATAAGAAATCCTCCAGGCATGATGTTGAATATGAAAAAAGTAGTGGACTTGCAAATGAAAACTGTCTTCCATTATGTTTTTCTTCCTTTGAATTGTTGAAATTAAATCATGAGATAACATAGGAAGTAGTGAAGTCTGACTGCATTCATAGTGACATTGTTTTACATGAGAAAATTGTTATCAGTGAAGAGGACCAACAACCTTCTCATACTTTTAATGACCCTATTGTTGATTACATGGAAGGTTATTTTAGTTCAGATTTGCAACCTGCGACCAACTACCAGCTTGGAAATAAATATGATGGCCAATCAACATCAACGTTAGATATGGATTGCTTTCCACTAGGGGTTTCATTTCAGCCAACACTGTTTTCTGATTCAAAAGATTGTTATGTCCAACAGTCTCAACATTTTTTTCAGCCTTTCTGTGGTAATCAATAGGTTGAATTACATGAAAACAAGGATCCAGTGGAAGGGATGAAACATGATTGTTGTTTTAGGTATGTTCTGGAGGATCCATTTGTAGCTTTGTTGGAGGTGGAAAACAGTCCCTATGTTTTTAATTTTTAAAGATTTGAATTTATAGATAAATTTTTGAATGACTTATCAGTAAACATGATTTGGAGCAAGCATGTGCAAAGAAAGAAAAAAGTGGATAAAGTGCTTGCATGGTTTCATTGAAATTTTGATTTCACTTTATTGGCATCTTTTTCAATAGTTAGGGTACGTAGGAGTGCGAATAAGATTGGTACTACGAGCATTTCTTTTAGCAATATGCAATTTTTATTTTCAACTTAGTTTCAGATTTTAGTTTGGAGCATATACAACTTTGGGTTTTTAGCAAATGTAGGTTACAAGTTACAGTTGGAAATTTGATTTTGGGAGTTGCTCAATGGATAGGTGCCTGGTCTACTATTCTTTTCTACCTCACATGGAGGATAGCATCCCCGTTGGAGCCAGCTATTAGCACAATGATTTTGATAGCTAAGGTTAGAGGTTTGTCAACAATTTGCAAAGTCATGCATGTTAGCACCCATATTTTTTTTATGTCTAGCATCATCTAACATCTCCAAGGGTCAGTTTCAAAAGGATGCTTATCATTTATTTGTTTCATTTCCATTTGCAACTACGTGCTGCAAAATTTTCTATGCATTGCACAGAGAACTTCACTGCAAAAAGGATTCTGTCTTACAATGGATTTCATCGTGAAGTGGATTTTGTTGCATAGTGGATGCTGTCACACATAGGATGTTGTCACACATAGGATGCTTTCACGCAGAGGATTTTCCTACACACAGGCTACAGGTCACGCTGCACAAATTACTAGTTTAGTGGTCAACTTCAAGATCACTTTATGACTAACTGGAGGGGAAGTTTGAAAATCCCCGATAGGTTTTTTTTGGGGACAAACCAAATAATAAAAAAATCTCTTAGATTTAAAAAACGTTTCATATTTTTGGAGATATTTGAAAAAATCTCTTAGACATGTTTTTGTGAGACGTATTCTGGCTAGTTGGAGATGAATTTCAATAAATCAAGATATGATTTATTAGTGAGATATGATGCCATATTTAATGCCTATTTTCCTAGTTTGTTTTGCAATTCACTGTGTTTTTTGCTTTAGGTTACTGCTGCATAGTAGATTTGCTGTGCAGGGGTGACAAAGTGTCCAACAATGCACATGATGAATTATCAGAACGATATGGTCAAATTTTGATCATGATCAATGATTGTAAATAATATTTCGGTTATGATTATGATTTGGCAAAGTCAGGTTTTCTATTTTTAGTAAATCCATTGAATTTATTGTTCTCTTTCAAAGAAATCAGATCCATGATTCTAGGAGAGAGTAGTTAAACCCTAGAAGCCAAGGGTGACATTAGTTTTCTATATATGGGGATCATTTTCATGTAAAAGAGGTTGGTTGGAGAAATAGTGTAGATAGTGACTATTGATTGTAGTTTGTTTTGATCTGATTGAAACTTAATGCAAAAGTCTCGAAGCTTTGATTCAAAGATTCCAATGGTGGCAGTATGATGTATTTCATTTTTTGTTTTCGTATGTGATTTCTTGTGCTCTTATATTCACATCTGTAATTTCTATCTAAATCGGAACGTGATTTCATATCTAGAATTCATTACGTAGTGCTCTATATTCACGCATTTAGACAAATTGTGATTCTTTTAAGTTAACTCCGAATTCATTCCCAGTGGTGCTCTAAGTTGCTTCATGTGTTTTTCTCTCTCCACACAAAATGATTTTTAACTGAAGATTGTTTCTCATTTAGCCTTTATCCTCTGGAGTTCAATCACTAAGTTATTTTTTTCTATCGTTTTCTTAAATTGACTCCATTTCCCAATGGTACTTTCTCTCTTGCTTGTCCTACCATCCCTTTTAAAACAAAAATAAACTTGTCCTATTTCATAATCTGACCTATGTGCATTTATTGATGAAATATTTGAGTTATTACCAGTCATTAGACATACAAGAGAACCCTCTTTGATTATATAGGTCAGAATACAATCTAAAGTTGATTGAAACAATTATCTCGGGGATTTCTTTGATACAACCCAAAGAAATTACTCAGTGCTAACAAAAATCATGAATGAAATGGGGATTTCAATATTGCCATCATTTTTCTGGGTAAGCACCATGATGTATGATCCATTTGATGTGAAAGTATAGAGGGTAAAGTCTTTGGAAAAATCAAGACTCATCAAGGATGGAGCTTCTGTTATGGATTGTTTGATGGATTAAAGGTCTGGTTTTCTTGTGATCCCCATTTAAAAATAATGTCCTTTTTTATCATATTCTGCCGGGGTCTCACCATCTTAGAAAAACTAGGAACAAAACATTTGACATAATTTATTTTACCAAGAAAAGACTGCATGGTTTTTTTGGATGATGGAGGAGAAAGTTGGCTATGGATTGTGTTCATTTAGGGTCTATTATCATTCCATTTTTCAATACTATATAACCAAGTAACTTTCCCTGGTCAACAACAAAGATTGATTTCTTGGGATTCAATGAAATGACATACTTACGACAACGTTCCAATACACTCCTTAGGTGAGATAAGTGATCTTTTTTATTCTTTGAAAAGATGGTAAGATCATCCTAATAAACAACCACTGACTGATTTATAAGCCCACTAAAATATGTATTCGTGGCCCTTTGGAAGGTGGCTCCAATGTTAATTAGCTCAAAAGGTATTTTACGATAAGAATAAGTGCCCCAAGGGGTCCAAAGTGTAGTTTTAAGCTGATCTGATGGAAACATTAGGACTTTGTTATAACCCAAAAATCCATCCAATAAGGATAGTCTTTCAGCACTAGACACTTGTTGTAATATTTGTTCCATGGGAGGAGTGAGATAATTATCTTTGTCAGAGGCTCGGTTTAAGTTGCAGAAATCTACACAAAGTTGTATTTCCCCATTTTTATTCCTTACCAGGACTAGATTGGACACCCATTGAGTATGTCGAAGAGGAAAAATAATCTTAGCAGTTAACAACTTGTTCAATTCTTTCTTGATTGTAGGTTCTAATTTTGGGTGCATCTTTCTTAGTTTTTGCTGGAAGAATTGGGCTTGAGGTTTCATGGGAATAACATGTTGTATTATGTTTGGATCGAAAGTTTTTAGATCTTCATTAGTCCAAGCGAACAAATCTTTAAATTCCTTAAATAGTTTAATAAATGCTAAATTTTCTTGTTGTGTGCACCCTGTGCCTAGATTAATGTTCTGGAGCTGATCACGTGTTCCTAAATTTAATGTTTCATATTGCAATAAGGAACTAGTCATTTTATAGTTAACAAGTCCCTTAAATTTGTTGTGTAAACCATAAAACCTTTCCAATCTAATGACAGATTTTGGGATCGAATTTACTATGTGAGATGAACTCTTAGCTACTCGTGAATAATATATTACTGTAAAATTGCAGAGATTTTCGTCGTGAGTATTCTCATCAATCACAACATATTGAAAAGTGTCTTCCATATGTAAGAAATTAATGATCCATTGATCATCTTCAAACACCCACCAATTAGTGATGTTATCTAGAATTGACTTCCTGAATATCAATTCAATAGAAAATGAGTACAAGATAATCCTTTAGTGGACAATAATCTTGATGCTATGTTGGCCAATAAAGTTTCTTCAAAATTGCTAGATCTAGGAATAGAACTTATGTTAAAAGAAATAAATCTATTAATCAAGTTCCATACCTCGTTCTAGTAGTTTTTAAGATGAATAGATACACAGTGAATGACATTTTTTGCCTTCTTGACTACAATTTTAGAATCACCGAATACAACTAAGCATTTAGCGTTGAGGTCAATTTATTTCTTGAGTCCTTGCTGTTTGCACCCAATTCGTCACTTGGTGAGCAAATAAAGGGTGCT
>CBVK0103769544.1:0-26542 GCA_900067695.1 Picea abies
AAAGTACTATGGCCCTTATAAGGTGTTGCAAAAGATTGGTACTATGGCATGAGTTGCCTGCATCTTCACGAGTACACCCAGTTTTCCATGTTTCATGCTTAAACAAGGTTATAGGCGACAAGATCCCAGTTCAAACGATATTGCCAGAACTTGACGAGGAAGGAAAAATCATATTGGCGCCTGAAGCCATTACTGAAACAAGAATTCTCCAGCTGAGGATAGATCCATTTCAAAGCATCTCATTAAATGGAGGAAACTACCGACTGAAGATTCCACTTGGGAAGATGAGTATTTTATACAGAAGCATCCAGAGTTACTCAAGCGTTGCGGACAACACTTGTATCAAGGGGAGGGGCATGTTAAGCCCTAATATTGCCTCATTACCCCTTAATTGGGGCATATTACATTAGTAATGTTATTTTATTTATGTCGGTTTTATTCCATTAGTTGTAATTATACCTCCTAGTCTCCTATATATACCAAGGAGATATTTTCATTTGGAGTCATCTTGTACTTGAACATTTAAGTGGGGTAAAAGGAGGTTGCCCCTTCGAAGAGGCTTATTATATGAAATTATCTCTTTTTCAAGGTGTTGAGTACTTTTTCTGAGGTTTTTCTATGCTATATTGATATTTGGTTCTTAACATATGAACACTTAGATTCCTATTAAGAAACCATCTCAAGTACAGGAAAGTATAATTGAGTTGTTTTCTTAAAAACAAGGATATCATTAAGAGTTTTATTAATGATAATCACATGCCCTCGAGATTTTGAAAAGAAACCAACAACAATGATTTGAGTAGGAATGTTCTTCTGTTGATCTGAGTTTTACTGAACGGTGCTTTGAAAAGTCATCAGTTGTTGCTCTTGGATAAAAATTCTGATTTTCCTTCCATAAATGAACTGGTGACACAGATATAATTATTTGGAAACAAACCAAAAACAATCAAAATGAAAAGAACCAAAATAAAAAAACGGAAAAGAAAATTAAAACAAAACAAAAATATGTACAAAGAAGTGAATTTGGAATCATGAGGAAAAATACCTCTTGAGTTTTTGGCCATTCATTGGGAAAATGTCTGGTTGTCCCCCCAAATTGTGCAGATGGAAAGAGCTGGGACCTAATTTTTCAAAAATTACGAATGGTCCTAACCACATATTCTGGAACTTGGTGTGTTCCCCCTTTCCCTCATGAGCTTTGTCCCACTTGAGAACCAAATCTCCTACATTGAAATTCCTATCTGAATAAGAATTTGAATCAAACCATTTTTTTACAATTTGTTGGTTCTGATCCAATTTCTACTTTGCTTGTGCCCTTACTTCCTCCAGTTTTGACAAGACATTTATTTGACTTTCTAGGGGAGGGCACTCATCCTCTTGAAATTTCTGCGATAGTTGCAGAGAACGAAGCAAAACATGTGGTGGGAGAATTGCTTCTCTTCTGTATACGAGAAAGAAAGGGGAATTACCAACAGAGGATTTTGGTGTCACCCTGTCAGCCCAAAGTGCATTATACAGTGTATTGTGCCATTTCTTATGGTTCTATGAAACTGTCCTCTTAATTATCTTGATTAAATTTTTGTTTGTTGATTCTGCTAGACCATTTCCTTGAGGGTAGTAGCTGGCATAATATTTTAGTTTAATCCCTTTTTCCAAGGCAAAGACATTCATATCAATGGATGAAAAGTAGGAGGAGTTATCAAAGACCAAACATTCGGGAATGTCGAATCAAGTGATGATATGAGAATTGAGGAAAGATACTACTTGATTTGTGTTTACCACTTTCAAAGGTGCAGCTTCAGACCATCTGGTAAAATAATCCATTGTTGTAATGATATACTTATGTTGTTGTGAATAAGAAGGTTTAATTGGTCCTATGATGTCAAGATCCCACTGCTGAAAAGGGGAATCTATAGTGATGGGCTGCAAAGGAAATGTTGTATTTTTAACCCATCCTGCAGCCTTTTGGGAAACTATACATTTGCAGCACAACACATGGGCATATTTAAAAAAAGTGGGCCAATAGTAACCAACTCTTAATGCTTTGTGAGAAGTGGTGTCTCCCCCGAAGTGACCATCGGCTTCACCTGCATGAAGTTAATATAGTACTTTTTCTGATTCTTCCTTTTCTAAACAACGCATAAGAACACCGTCAAAATTCTTTCGAAATAATACATCATTTATTAACTGGAAAGATGCAAATTTTAGCCTGAGTGCTCTTCTATTTTTAGGATCAAGATAGTGAGGAGAATATCCATGTGTCAAATAAAATTTAACGTTCTCATACCAATAATTGACATCAACTTTTGCATAGTTGATTTGTTTTTCATTGTGGTGCTTTACAGTTAAGGTGTTAATTTGAATTTCCTTCCCTTCAACTAAATCAACCACTAGTTTGCATAATCCTTGACCTCCAAAAATTTGTGCAAGAGTTATTTTGAGGTCATACTCTTGTAACGACGTCATCAAATTTTCTCTTTTCTCACCCAGTTCGTTTTGTACTAACATGTTTCTTACAGCTGGGTAAGGAACAATGACCTTGGTTCTGGATTTCAGCAGGTATGACCGAAAGTGTTTCACTGCTTTAAAAACAACATATGAATGTTGATCTACTATTGGGTAATTAAGCTTTGCTCCTTTGAAAGTTGAGCTCATGAAGGCAATGGGTATCTCATTGCTTTCAACATTTTTCTGGGTTAACACAACAGCATAAGATCGGTCGGAAGCAAAGGTGTAAAGAGTGAAATCCTGAGAGAAATCAGGACTCATCAAGGAAGGAGCTTCTATTATTGCTTTTATAATGGAGTCAAAGGATTGACTTTCTTGTGTTCCCCAATGGTACGTAACATAATTTTTAATCAAATTATGTAATGGTCTTACCATTTCTGAAAAACTCGAGACAAATCTTCTAACGAAATTAATCTTTCCTAAAAAGGACTGCATGGGTTTTTTGGAAGAGGGAGGGGAGATTTTAGTAATTGCTTCGGTTTTTTCAGGGTCAATAATCATTTCTTCCTTAGACACTATAAACCCAAGCAGTTTACCGTGCTCTACCACAAAGGCCGATTTCTTAGGGTTGAGAGATATACCGAACTTGCGACATCATTCTAGGACAATCCTAAGGTGAGATAAGTGATATTTCTTGTTTTTAGAGAAGATAGTGACGTCATCAAGATAGACCACCACTGATTGATTTATGAGGCCATGGAAAGCAATGCTCATTTCTCTCTGGAAAGTGTTGCCAACATTTATAAGTCCAAAAGGCATCTTCCTGTAGGCATAAGTGCCCCATGGGGTACGAAAGGTGGTTTTAAGTTGGTCTGATGGAGACATGAGGACCTGGTTGTATCTCGAAAAGCCATCTATTAAAGATAGTCTTTCAGAACCAGATACCTATTGTAAAATTTGTTCCATTGGAGAAAAAGGGTAATTATCTTTGTCATATGCTCGGTTCAAGTTTCAAAAGTTGACACAGAGTCGAATTTCACCACTTTTCTTCCTTACAGGAACTAGATTAGACACCCATTGCATGTGTCTTACCGAGAAAATTATCTTTGCATTTAGTAATTTATTTAGTTCTTTTTTAATGATGGGTTCCAATTTAGGGTGCATCTTTCTTAATTTCTTCTGAAAAGGATAGGTCTAGGGTTTCATGGGGATGACATGTTGTATGATATTAGGATCAAATGTTTTCAAATAATCATATGTCTAGGAAAAAACGTCTTTAAATTCATTAAATTTTTTTATAAAATCATATTGTTCTTGCTCGGAGCATCCTATTCCCAAATTAATATTTTGAGGATTTTCCTTTGTCCCTAAATTAACCGTCTCATAAATCAAAGAAGAACTGTTTGTTTTGCAATTAAATGACCCTCTAAATTTATCATGCAAGTCATAAAACTTCTCTAGTCTTACAACAGATATGGGGATAGAATTTACCAGATCAAATGTCGATTCAGGAGATCTAGGATCTTATATTACCGTGAAATTGCATAGGTTTTCATCGTGAGTGCCTTCATCAATGACTGCACCTTGGAAGGTGTCCTCCATATGCAAGAATTTGATGATCTAATAGTCATTGTCGAACACTCTCCAATTGGTGATGTTATCCGGGATCGATGGCCTGAACAACAATTCAATCTAAAACGCATTAGGAGAAATACATTATGCGGGAAATAGTTTAGAAGCGACATTAGCCAATAAATCAGCCTCCGAATTACTTAGTCTAGGAAGGGAATTTATGTTAAATCCTGAAAATTTTTGCATGAAACTCCATAGCTCAGTTTGGTAACTTTTCAGATGTGGTGATAAGAAATGTATGGAGTTTCTTACCTACCTAACCACGATCTCTGAATCACTGAATACCATTAAATTGTGTACGTCCATATCCAAATATTCCTAAGCTCTTGTAGAAGTGCTTCACATTCGGCAGTTTTATTAGTGCACTCGAACTCTAATTAATAGGCAACGAAAGTCTTATTACCCGTGGGAATGATGATTACACATCCTGCACTGGCTCCTTCTTTGGATTTGGATCCATCAAAGTACAATGACCAAATTTGAGCCTCGTCAACAGTGTTTGGCATGCTTGACAAAGCTGATGTCTGAGTATAGGTCATAATTTCTGATTGCTGCCTTAGATCAGTGATAGGAGAAATTTTGGTTATAAAGTTACCAAAGAAGGTATTCATTCCCTGCATTTCAAATGAATTAGAAGATGCAGTGAAAGGTTCATTTGCATCATTTAAATCTTTCATGGTTTGTTTAAGATAGTGTTCTCTATTTATCCTGATTCTATTTGGCTGTCCATTTTCTGGCAGCCACAAATGAGACCAATCTCTGGCAAAGTAACCATGCAGCAGTTTGAACTAGTCCCTGCTTAAAAAAAAACCATAAACTTCAGGGATGTCAACAACAATAATGTCAATTATCTGGTGAACCTTAGGATTGGAAGATAATCTAACCAAAACATTCTTAAGCTCACCAATTACCTTAAGGTTCGTTCGATCAAACTGAATTCTTTTGAGATAAGAAGGTTTAACTTCTGCGTTAAATTTTTGACAAATAGATAGAGGCATCACGTTTGATGATGCAATGGAATTGACCATACAATTATGTACATTCCTATTAAAAATTTCAAAGGTTAACAAGAAAGGCAAGACATTTTTCCGAGTGTTAACAACTGAATTCTATTGATTTTTAGTTGTTGTCCCTAAAACAGTTTTATCTACATTTGATACAGTTTTCTCAGCTAAATCACTTTTATCTAGAGGTTCATATGTCGTTTTAGTTGGGATCCTTTTGGATGTTTTTGAACCAATTTCTACAATTTTCTTGCTACTAGGATCATTTTTTTAATTGTTTTCAACGATACTTTGAAGCATTTTCTGCAAAATAAGGGGAAATTTCAGCAGCTCGAAAACAAAAATATTAGCCCTCAGTTTTTTTAGATCTTCGATTAAATCATATTCTAAAACATGGGCTGATAAACTTTGTTTAATTTCAGCTTTCTTTGCCTGTTTTGGAAGCACATTATTACTCACTTCAGAAGGAGGTTTGTTTTGTGTTTTTCTTCTCGTGTTTTAGGGGTGGACAGTTTCAAAATTTGCTTGGAAGACACTGTCCGAGATGTGACCGAAGATATTGGTAGATGATTCTTCCTCTTTTGGTAATTCTTCCTCAGCTACGTATTCAGAACTTTCAAGAGGGACAGAAGAAGAATTATCATGTGGTTCTAAGATGGTTTGCAAAGCGTACTGTAAACTCTCAAAATTTAGACCTTTAGTGGTCGGGTTTGGCCGGTTGGGTGGGAAAGGTTTTCTGAAAGGAGGTTTAAAATTCCTTTTCTTGTGTATGCCTCCTCAGCTGATCTCTTCAAGTCCACGACCTGATTGGACAGTTTTTGCAAAGCTATCTGCAATATTTCTAAGTCTAGGGTTTCTGGTTGACTTTTAGTTTGAGGGGGTCTAGCAAGGATCTTTATTTTCTTTTTAGAGGCAGAAATTGTTTCAACTTCGCTATTGAGATTGCCTTTTAAGCTTAATATATCATTTTCAATTTGGCTCACCTCCTCAAAGGATTCTAATAATGCATTCTTTTTAGACCTTTTGACCCAAATTGCTATATTATTATGCAGATCTTTGGTGTAATATGCGACAATTAGGCTTTCAACAGACATTGAAATCTGTAGGGATTTTATTCTTTAAAGTAAGAAATATTTGGTTGAAGTCTTTCACCTTTTCCTTGGGATTCATTTTTAGGCTAGATAGTTCCATAACCAAAAATTCTGGTGATTTATCATCGCCGAATTTCTCCAAGAAACAAGTCTCAAACTTGTCCCAAGAAAAAATGGTTTGGGGATGTTGAGCGAAATACCATGTGGAGGCATTTCCCTCAAAAGTATAAGGGAATAATCAACATACTACATCTTCGTGTTCTACACTCCGGAGTCCAATGGACAACATAAATTTTTTGATGTGGTCTTCAACAGATTGTTTGGAATCAAGATCGAATTTGGGTAACCATTTCTCCAAATGTTTTGGTAATGGGTGTTGTGGTTCAGGTACAGACACGACATCTTGATCAAGCCAAGGTCTGGCGGGATTGTTTTGGTTTTCCATGGGAATTGGTGGTGTCGAAGGCTATGACATTCATGATGAGGAACTACCTTCATCTGAAGATTCTCCTCATGAAGAGGATGGGGATGAATTAGGTGGGGCAGGTGGAATATCGGATCCCCCGGCTCCAAGGATAGGCATTTTGGTAGGATTGGTAGTATGTCCACCTAACGGGTTTAGGAGTAGACCAGTGCCTTGCAGTTGTTCTCGGATATATGAAAAATCAATGGGTTGACTAAGTGGCCTACCAGGTTGTCTGATACGAGCTAAGGCAATGTGTGTTTTTATGAGTGACTGGCGAACAATTTCTTGGACGTTGGCTCCTTGAGAAACTATTTTTACTGGTTCAACAGGAATCTCAGAGTTATCGTTTGAAGTATTTGTTGTTTCAAGTGTAACGTTGTTGTCTAAGTGACTATGTGTTACGACAAGGGAGCGAGTGTGTGGGGGAGGAGTATTGCGACCTTCACATGCCATCAATTGAATTCATACCCTCCTTCTAGCGCCATTTGTTGACGGACAAATTTGACCTGCCGTCAACTGGAAAAATAGATCCAGACCGAGGTTGTCTAGATAACCCAAGCCATTTGGTGTAACCTATTTTGATGGGTTTAATGGCTCCATTAGCCAACTAGGCTCCTAAAACAAAGAAAATAAATAAACTAACTAATGATAAAACTATAATAATATATAAACTTTAATCTAATTATTTACAAATACATTCAACATAAATATAAGTATGAACATGCCATTATGTACAGAGTAATTACAGATTGCAAGTTTTTAGTGTATACCTTGCAAAATCAATGTTTGGTAACTGTTTTCAAAGGTAGATAAAGAAAACACATTTTTTATTTTTTTTGTTTTCTAATCATAAATCTAAGAACTTAAATGCAATATGTTTTGAAACAAGGATAGAGTGATGGTCAAAGCCAATCTATACCGGTCATGTTTCGCTAATAAGTAAAATAACATAAATTTAATGGAAATAAAGCTAACTTGAGATTAGTTTCATACTGTTTCTATGTCTCTGTGCGGTCCAAAACTCTAGTTGTCTCACCTATGAGATAAATCTATGACCGGCTTGTACTAATGTCTCCCGAATAAACTCCAGGTGATTATTGACAGCTAGGATGTAAGAAAAGAATAGTAGACATGTATGTCCAATGATCTTATAATTATGAATGATTACAGTAACATAAATCTTAATGTAAAGCATTCATTTTATCAATCAACTAAACATCATACATAAATCATGATATTAAAATTGATATAATGATCACAGTGATAATATGTGAAGCAACAAGTTACAGACAAACTTTGAAAGCATTCAATAATATGAAATGTCATATGCTAAAGAAGCTAAAGCTTGTGTAACATATCAATATCTCATAATGTAAAAGTCAAAACATAGATGGAACAATATCACAGTGGTCTAAATCCAAAATGTGAAACACTTGTCCATATAGTTTTGAGAAATACATGCCTATAACCTATTCTAGCCAAGATGTCTTTTACTTACAAAATGAACAGTATTTAAAGTGTCCTGAGATCACATTCTCCTATCTCATAGGATAGAGTAGGATCTCATAGAATAAAAAATATTGCAAAAATAGTGGGTTGGGGAGCCACTTATAACAGAGTTGGTTTTAATCAAAGGTACATCAAAGTTTTTACAAAACAAACAAGAAAAGACACTACTAATCATTTAGATGCATGATCAAATATGTTTCCTCCAAATGATCAGCCACAAAATCTCCTATTTCCTGAACAAACAAAACAAACTTAATTAAGTTAGAAAATTACTCATAACTAATTTCTAATTTTCATTAAAAGAGACTTGGCTACAAAATCGAAGATTTTGTAGCCAGTCTTAATTTTAGCAAATAAAATCAGATTTTAAATCGACTTATTTCAAAATAGATAACAAGAATAAAATAAGAGGAAAAAATGTTTTACCATTTAAAAATTGACTAAATATGGGTCAGGTAGTTCAAAATTTATTATTGCCTTTACATTGGTTGCATTTTTTATTACTATGTTTCTTGATCTCTTCATGTGCTTGTCCTTCCTCTCTGCATGCGCCTTGAGGTCACGATTTTCTTGCCTCAAAAAATCATTTTGAGTAGTAAGGAATTTAATTCAGGCCCGAAGGACAGGGATGTCGGTGTAATACCGTTCGATCCAATGGAAACAAACATCACATTGTACAGGCGAGATGGCAGGTCGATGAAGTGCACAGTCAAACATGGGTGTATCAATCCTACCTACTATTTTCTTCTGATCAGGCCTAATACCAAAGAACCCATCTTTACCTTTAAGGCACGATGGAAAATTTGTGACAAAATCATGAGGTTCAGTCGGAACAATAACTTTCTTCCTGTAACCATGAAATTCTGGGTCTTCTAAAACTAGAAAATATTTGATCTCAGGATCTGAGCACTCATCGATCTCGATCGGACCGATCGAGCTCAGATGATTGTTGGATATGTTCCTTAGCTTCCTTGAAATTTAGTGACCTACCCTTTTGTTTTTGAACCCTAAGTCTGTTCATTTCTTGTTTGTTCCTTTGTGAGGTTTCTCAACATCCGTATTAATAATAACGTTCAGGCTAGCATCAATTTCAGGTACAAGAGGGTCAATTACCTTGAGTTAAACAATCCCTTGATCAGAAAATTCTATAGGTGAAGACTTACTTGGCATCCCTGCATCTAAAGGGTTTATGTCAGTAAAGCTTGGTCTATAAATTGAAATACTGAACTGGTATTTAATTGGTGGCTCGTGTAAGTAAGGGTTTACTGTAGGAACAGTCTGATCAAAACCATTTCTTATCAAAAAATTCTCCCAGCAGTCACCTACGGTTGACATGTGATGCATAAACAAAATCTTAACCAACCCGTGATGGAACAAACTTGAATCAAGACTCTATCTTTTATATCTTTTGGACATTTTATAGATACTTCTCAACAAGTAAAATGGCATATTTAATTCGTAACCAATGAAATTCATGATAAACGAATATGGTAGAGGAAGACTAATCCGTATCGACCCTCGCATGTCATGAATTTCATTAGAATCAACAACAAGCTATGCCACCTCAGTTTAACCAGGGAGATAGAAATACCTTTTTCACAACAGTTGATATTTCGGGATGTCATGAAGAGGCTCCACAAGACTCCTTCAATTCGGGCGTTTTTGAACCATTTTTCACCCTTCGATGAAAGACCTATTGTTTCTCTCACAAACCCCTCGGTCAACTCTAACTTTGTATCCCCGCGTTTTTCTCTACAACCATCGAAGGTCTGCGTGAAATCCTTCACCACCTAAATATTATAGCCTTCAAATATTTTAAGAAAAATATCCCAGTCGTGGCTTTTAATATCCTCAATTGCATCGTTGTGAGAAAGTAAAGCCTGGCATCCATTTGGCTCCAGGCGAATGACAGGCGCCATGACAAATGCAACCAAAATGAAACAGGGTTTACTCTGGATAGTCTTAGGTTCGAATCATGTGAGCATTAGGAACAACCCACATGAAGAGTGGAGATATGAAAATAACATAACCTGTGTATTATCATAACTCAAATAGTGGGAGTGAAAACTAGGGGTTTGAGCACAATCCTTACCATCCCCTGTGATGAGAACTAAACATACAGAGTACCGAAACCCAATGCAAGTAATGAATGTCTCATTAATACATTAAGCCAACAAGGTGAGGTGAGGATGTGAGTATAACAGGTGTGTATTCATTTGCATGACTATTGGTACGACATTGAATTCATGACAAGACTATCAAACAAATATCAAGGCTCTTCACAAATCGAATCACAAACTATCAAACCATATTAAACCATATTGAAACCTAAAACATCGAAAATAGGTCATTCAAACATTATATTTTCATTTTTTATATAAGTATGGTGACCTTTACATAGATGAACTCTAAGGCACATAAAATGATAACACCAAACTAGGTTTTTATGTTTAATTCATGCTTACAGTGATGAATTAAACATAAAACAAAAACAAAAATGCAAATGATAAGAATTTAGTAGCCAAGGATTTTTTCCATCAATCACTTCGAGACCCTTAAAAATGTTTACAAAAATGGGGTGATGGCAGCTATAGAAAAATGCAGTTCCTTTCAATTGTGCGAAAACAATCAAAATCATGTGTGGTTGCCAACAGGTTCTCATGATATTATCAATGAAAATACCATTTGTAGTTTGTTCACTCTCAGTTTTATAGGTCGGGTTAAGAGTTGGTGCGATACTTTTTCGGCTGCCTCTATTCACACATGGGAACAATTTATGCATGAATTTTTGCATGCTTTTGAGAATTATGATTATGATAATTTGTGTGCAGAAATTTTAGAGCTTAGGAAGCACAAAGATGAATCTTGTAAAGATTTTGTTATCAAATTTACTCATCTTTGTTGTAGATTTCGTTTGGATGATAGGCCCTCTAACAACGATTTCATTTCCTCTTATTAATTAAACACATGAATCAATGGATGAAAAATATAAATCACATTTTAATCTTTCTTCACATGTTGATTTGGATTTAAATGAACATATTGAAAATGATACTGGTTTAGATGGAATTCATATGTTTGGATCTTTCTTTACTGTCGGGGATATAGTTCAAATAGAGAAATAATTTCTGGAAGAAATATGTGTATCCTCTCATCACTCCATTCCTCCTTTCTTTCTTTGTGACAGAAAAGAGACCTCTTGTGTTGTAAATTCAAGTTTAGATTTTTCTGCAGCTTCCCAAGAGGAGGATTTTCCTGTTGATAATGGGATACTTCGGGTCACACCGATGGTTATATTAGTTTCTCATTATCATATATCATCTTTTCCATCACAATAAATGGAGGAGGGATATATGGAGCAAACTTTAAATTATAATCATCTAGTTAATGAAGAAAATATGGACACACTTAAAATGAATTCTTCCCACAGATGGATAAGTTAAAAATAATTTATGTTGATTTGGATTGTCCTGATGTTTCAAATTCTCCTAGTTCAAGTGACATAGAGCAAGATTATTTTCCTATTGATGATAGGTCATTTATTAAAACCTCTTGTTCTAATGATTCTTATTACTTGCTTTTCCCTTCAAACCATGAATATGCTTTGGAAGATATTTAAGATTCTCATATGATGCAGGAGCAAGACAACCACACTGATTTTTTCACTTTAGGAAAAGAAATCAACATACAAGACATACCTCTTTTATCACAACAATATACCTTTTACTTGGATGGGAAAAACATCTTAAGGAAGAATGTGTTGGTTTTGAAACCATTCCTAGTATGTAGCCCACTGATTCACAATCAATTGTCGATTTTATTAAGGATGGGGAACTACCATTCACAGAGTCACTTTTTGAAAAAATTTCTTATTCTATAGAATCTTTTAATTCTCCTAATTCTTCCACTTATTATTATTATTATTATTTATATCTTGATCTATTTAATGGTATGACTTTGCATGAAACCACCCACCATCTGACTCAAATAAACTCAATGGGGATTACCCCTTTTGAAATACTTGATGGGGGCAATGTACATACGGAAGTTAGAGAGAATAAAGTCTCTTCCCATGAACTTATTAATTATATTCCTTATCAACATTTTTCATGGGATAATGGGAATGTTATAGCATATGTATATAAGACCGTGTCTTCTTCTTTATCATCTTCATTTTTTATCAATAGTGAATCTTCTTGTTAAATCAGCCATTTACTAGATATTGTTGATACTAGTGGGTCTCACTATTAATTTGAAATTATCCCTCATACCATGGTGGATTCTAGTCTATGTAGATCATGTGTTTCCACTAATTTGTCTCAAGTTGATGGTTACTTGAAGTGTGAGTCTAGGGAGGCTTGCCAAGATAATGAGGAACTTTTTTCTATTTCGATGGTTATGTTAGGACCTTATTCTTTTGGATTGTCTCAAGAATAAAAAACTTTGTTAGCGCAAATATTCTCTCACTGAGCACACTTTGCACAAATTTGATGTATGATCCTCATTCGATGTGTTACTTTCCATTGAAATCCTTCCATCAATTATATGATAGAAGTGAAAGATTTTATGATAGGATTGAAGCATGGTTGGAGAGATCTTACTTGGATAGAATCCCCATGAATTATCATTATCACATGTTTAATATGGTGAATAGATTTGATCATTCTTTAATTTTTCCCACTTTTACTCTGTCTTTATTCCAAGTTTTGTTTCTAATATTTTTTCTTGAACATATGTTTGCAGTCTTGGGATTATATGGATGGATACATTGGAATTATGACTTTACATAACTCATTTTAATTCATTTGTAGCATAGGATAGGAGTAGGGTAGAATAGGATGATGTACTTTTCTTACATAGCATTACCTTTGCTTCCTAGTTGTTTAATTAGTTATATGTTTTTCTTTTCTTTTACTTACTGTTGGTTGAACAGTATATCAATCATAAAAAAAGGTGGAAAAAAGTAGAAGGCCTCCCCACTCATTTTCCTTTGATTGGATTTTTCAATCTAATTTTAATTTGGGGGTAAATTTACTTCATTTCATTCTCAAATTTTCTATGTGTTGAGCAATTTCCAGACCATTGATTTCCATGCATGATCACCATGTAAAATCATTTTCAATGCATTGTGGCATCTTGAGAGTGGGATATTTTAAATCAATATACTATTAATCCTTCTTGTAATGAAAATGGGCACTTAGATTTGCCCCATATTGACATCTACATGATTATGGTCTGGAAAAGTTTACTTAATTGATATTCTTATGTTTTTTGCGTTTGTTGTCCCACACATAGTAATTTGAAAGTTTGAGTGACTAAAATCTCCCCATTTGAAATCCAAGCAACCCCAACTCTTTGGAATATATTTAGAATATTATTTTGCCTTGGTTTTGGAGTTGTCCAAGTGGTTTCTTTCCCATTGACTCTGTTCTTCGATTACTTTCGACCAACATGAATTTTTTGCATAGACTTGTTTAGCATAGTGAGCTCAACTTACTTCTATTTTTTTTTAGTTATTTTATTTCATCACCTTTAGTTTTAATTTCTAGGCATTGGTTTCACATATATTATTCTCTATTCATCTAGTTTTTCAAGGAATATTTTCATCTCTTATCTTGCAACTTTCTCCACCCAAGTTTCATCCCATACACAACAACAAAATATATTCATTCACATTGTCTAGATACATGTTTTTGAAATTCTGGACAACATGGTAATTTAAATCTTTTGTTGATATCTTCTTCAGAAAATTACTTGGAAACCAATCCTTTTATTCCCCAACTCATTGATTGATGAAGGTCTCAATCCTAGCATTGTCAATCCAATATATTTTCAGAACTGATATTTTCTTGAACAATATCTTTTCATCCTTTGGGTTTGTTGATTTTGGGTCGCCCATCATGGTTACATTATTTAGTAATATTATTTTTATCATGGCTGAGAACTATACACTTATCTCATGTTGAATCCATTCAAATGCTTGGAATTCATAAGTATCTTATGGGAATATGTCAATGCAACTTCTAAGATTCCAATTTCAAATCTTCAACATTTGTTTTAATTTTAGCCATGATAATAATTTTCAAGATGTTATTTCCTTGTAGGTTGTAACTCATCAATATATTGGGTCCCACACTCTTCAACATTCTTTGAACTCAAATTCATTTTATTCATAACCAAAAAAGATAAGCATGTTTGGGTCATGCCGGTACATCTTCTATTTTGATCCCTCTTAGTCATGAGCTTGCTGATTTTTTTTTTCCAGATTATATGTCTCATTATTATTTGAATGGAAAACCTACCTAGTGGAGAAACAAGATATACACTCTTCTTTTTCATTTCATTCTACTCTTATTCTATGACATATGTAAGCTCAAGGAAGTGTAATTTATGATTTTTCTACTTGGAACACTCTTAAGAGATTGAGGTTATTAGTTTCATGGACTTTCCCATAACGCTAATATTAGTATCTATTAGAAATCTTATCTTACTCACTTTATTCCATTTTTATTTCTAATTATATTTTTCTTTTGTGATGGGGAAGTCAATCCATCTAGGTTGTGACTTGAGATCATTTTCACCTTTTAAGATTATCTTAATTGCTCCCTTTTCATAATGATTTTCTCTTGCTTCTCACAAGACTAAAGATGACCATGCTAATGTTTCACATTATTGTTATTAATAATCAAAGGAAACGCACACCTTAGGGTGAAATGTTAATAATATTTAAATCGGATTTTTATGAATGAGGATTGTCGATGGATTGGTATCCTTAAAAGATAGATGGGATTGAAATCTTATGGTCTTGTTTGATTAATTTGATTGATTATGACTTCATGAACAAGACATTGTGTCCAGAGATCTAGATCTTGCAACAATCATTGACACTAACTCTCATATTGAAGAGAATGTTGTGGGAAAGCACATAGCACTCATATCTTAGGAAGAAGATGGTCATATTTGATTGATTGAACAACAGATGAATACTTGATGACAACATTGGCATTCGCATAAGTTTTATGAAAACCCACTTAGTTTAAGTTTACTTTACCTCAGTATGATTTTATTAGGATTAGTTTTAATTTTGATCTTCACTTTCTTTTAGTTTAATTTCATTCCAATAAGTCAGTCATTTAGAGGAATAATTATTCCCAAGATGTCTAAGATCTTATCACACCATTCTTTGTTGTTATTTAGGTTGAGAAATGGCTTATGCAATCAACAACTCATGATTTTTCTCTTGAAACGAAAGAAACATAGGGAAGTGTTAATCTAACTTAGTTTCTTAAGATTCATTTGCGACATATTTTGAGTGTTAAACTAATATTGTCACCAACTCAATAGTTGATCAAAGATATATTTTCATTCATTTATTGTCATATTGTTTTCTAATCTAGTCGTTGTTTGGAGTCATTTTAATGAGTATTTTGATAACCTCCATAATTGTAATATCTCTTTGCATTGTCAGAATGAATCTTTGGTATTAATGATTATCTTTTATGGAAAAGATAAAATGGAACTTTGGTGATAAATGCAATTTTTGTTATTGGAAAATTCAACATTTTCAAAATTGCAAAGGAATTGGTTATGTCAAGAAATTTTGAGAGCATATGGGTTTATGGAACATTTCATGAAATTGGTTTTTGAAAATATGTTTTGATTGAGCATCTATTTTAACCCATGTTGTTAGATTCCTGGAAACTTGTTTTGTTGGATTGAATGAAAGAACTTGTATGTGGTAGTTGGATTAAACAATTGTGTTGTAAATCGTTTACATTGATCATCAATTCAAACCTCTACTCTGGGAATTTTTCTGTTGGGTTTAATGTTGAATGATTACCTTTTCTTGACTGATTGTTTCCCTTGGCTTAGCTTCGAGCTTTCACTGAAAACACTTTCACTATTGAACCAGATTTGTTGCTTGCTACTGGGTTCTGTTCTTATCTTTCTCAGCCAATTTTCACCCTTTTAGTGACTGCAATTTCAACTTCATATTTATTTTAGTTTAATTTTCTTTTTCATGAATTTGAATATTAATTTCAGACTTGTTTTCTTCTTGTACATATTCCTTCCATATTTTTATTTTCATACTGGTATTTTCCTTAACTAACTTGACTCTCAATCTTCCTTGAGGATTACTCTTTAAATTTGAGTGAGGGGGTGGTCTAATTTTGGTCACATACTACAAATTTATTTTTTACAAGTCTTGAGATGCATGGGCTTCTCTATCTAAATGAACATTTATGAAGTTCTCAACTGTAGGTATGGAATGATATTTGTGGTGGAAAACATGTTTCTTTTGAGCATACCATGATAATCCATAAGTATAGGAAAATGTCTATCCACTCTTTTACTTGAGCTCTTACCACTTCACATTAATAAAATGGCCAATGCTATGGTGGATTTTGGGGAAACTTGTGGATTAAAATAAAATGCATAACATATACTCAGAAAATAAAATTAACTCTCATATCACCCCTCTTCCTTCACACCCTATGTGCATATGCATATATATATCTAGAGTCTAAAAGGTGAACATATTCTGAAATAAAAAAGGAAGTTGAAAGCACTGTTAATAGTGTGAGAAGTACAAGTAAACCTTCTAGATCTATGGACATCTACTAGAAGCGGAGATATGCTTGTATGGTACCAAGGAAACTTCATAAGGGCTATGGACACTCGCTGGCAATGAAGCAATGCTAAGAAAATAAGATGAGGAACACAATTAGGTAGAAGTTTTCTTGTTTTAAAAGTGAAAAATCATGGTCAAACTAAAACTAATCTTAAGTGTGCAGCCAATAAAAGAATTTATCTCATTAATTGGATCTTTGAAAAGGGTGTGTTAGATTACAAGTACTAGAAATATTGGGTTATATTTTTTAGAATTTTGGCATCAATGTGGTACCCATGACTATTGAAAATTTGTCTGCAATTTGTTGAACTTATCTTTAAAACTCAAATATAAAGTATGGGCCCTAGACTTCTATTGAAAGATATAATTGGTTCATCCAGTGTGTCACCATTTGTTGTGGTTGCAACAACCTTTTACAAGATAGAACAAAGGGTCCCCCTACTAAAATTTCAATCCTATTGCCTAATCCTCTACTGATTGAGCCTAATGATTTCTCCTTTCCTTCATTGAGGGAGTTGAGGCTTGGTCTTTATTGATGTTTTTTTTAATGGAGTTTTATTATCTCATTTGATCTTATGATTTCAAATCTGTTCATGATTCTTAGTTTACCTATGATGTTTCATTGACATTTGTATAAGTGGTCGACATGTTGTCTTCCTACCTTATACAGTTTCTCAAGTGTTTAATGATTTTATATGGTTGTAAGGTTTAATGATCTAGTACATGTCTTGAATTCATTTGATATACATTTTCAATCATTTTCTTGGATGACTTATTCAAATTTTTCTAGCATATGGTGCTTAGCATCTTCATCTTTATACTCTCATATATTGGAAAACTCTTAACTTGATTCATAAGTTCACTGATCATTTATATGTGTCGAAGATTAGATGCATGCACCTATTGTAATACTTATTTAATCTAGATCATAGATGATTTCCTTCAATAAACCTCTCCCTTTCATATTCTTAAAAATCTAGACTTTTTCATGAGTTTGCTTAAAGGCAAGGAAGTATAATGTTCTGATATATTGGTAAATGTCCTCTTAATCGCATAACTAATTTTATCTCCTTCTATGGTTTCAAGAACATGTTAGCATGATATCCTTCTTCATGATTTCTCCAGCCATGAAATGCATGTGGGGGAATCCTTTGATCTTCTTCCCCTTTTAGCCTACCCTTTCTTTATTGAGATTTCCTTATATTTTCTTCTATTATTTTCTCTAACTAAACCTCATAGTTGTATTCTTCTAGTCAATAGATTTCCAACAGTTATAACCATACTTAAATCCTAGTTCTGGATTAAATGTTACCACCTCCCAAAGTTTCCTAAGACAATTCTCACCATTTCCACCTCACTGCCACATGGCCCCCTCTCATTGGTGCCATATGACATGGCACCAACATGGATGCTGACATGAAACCTGCCACTTGGAAAATCGGCCCCACCTTTAATCTTGGATCCTTCTTCATCGTTGAAATTCATCTATGCCAAAATGCTACAGATCATGCCGATCAATTTTCCCAATGACGATCATCTCCTTTTGACCCAACCAATTTTCCCCACCTAATCAACTCCCTTCCAATCACATATTTTGACCCGATAAATTTTTCTGATGAATATCATCTCCTTCCAACCCAACCAATTTTTCCTGACTCGATCATCTCCCTTTTGATCATATCTTTCGACCCGACCAATTGTTCCGACCAGACCAAATCGTCCCGAAATACCATTCAGGAAACATGTTTTAAACGACCATATCTTGGGATTCATATGTCAGAATTGAGCCCATGATACCTCATTGGAAATTTTTTGAGTAGATGAATGTAATGAAAGAGGTATCAAGGTTATAAAAGTGACAAAAAATATCATAAATTGAAGAGAACAGTAGGACACAAATTTGGGGGGGAAGTGAACTGTGCAGACTTCAAACAATCATATATGGAGCTAAGAGTAATGAAATCATGCCTAGAAGGGCTCGATGGAAATATGGAGGAGAGAAGCATAGACCAGGATAGAAAATTCTAGCAGATTGAGGGTATAAATGGTCCAAAAATTAAAAACACATATAAAACCCAAATTCGAATGAAGAACCAGATATGCAGACTTCAAAAAATCATATATTGAGCTATGGGAAATGAAATCAAACTAGAAAGGGATCAATGGAAAGATGAGATAGAGGAGAAGAATCCAAAATGATCTTGTTTAGCATACCAGAGCCAGAAACACCCAGAACTACCCAAGAAATTTAGAAAATGACCCAACAGGCAGAGTAAATAATAAATTTAAATAGATATCATTTGTAAACTTCCATAGGGAGAATGTAACCACCCACGAGTCTCTTCAGCTCCCATTTTTAACTCCCACATCTACATTTTTGAAATGCAAAAGAAATTTGAAATGTAAAAAAAGATAAAATTAGGGGAAAACGAAATGAATGGTCATGAGAGTTGAAGAGTCTCTCTCTTGTTTTATAAAAGAGATCAAGTTGAATGGAATTTATACTTTTCCCTTTTGTAATAAAAGATGTTACTTTTACTTCTGAGTAATAAAGGGTGGGGGGAATTTTGGAAATCTGTGATGTTGATCGGTGTATTGGAGACTATTCTTTATACATTTATCTTTTAGCTGAGTAGATAGGATTTTGTACTTGTATGAATGATTTATGCACTCTGTTTTGTTTTCTTATGTTGTCATATGATTCCTCGTGGGTACATAAATGATGTTATGGTTGTATAGTACAACTATTTGACTATGTATCTGTAGCATTTTTATTTTCATTTATCATTAGAATACTTGAACTATTTCTAGTTCTGATGGTGTTATCTTTCTTTGTACTCATTCTTTTAGTTTTTCTCCCGAGATAGGTTAGAATTAGTTAGATTACATTAGTTTCCTTATAGTTATAATAGCCTTAGGATTATTTATAACTCTTTGGGGGGCAATCCATTGTCTTTCACATATTTCATCTTTTAATTATGAGTGGAAGTGAGGCCCATAAACTTGCGGGAAATGCTACACCAAACGAGAGTAGGTATGATTAGGACCTACCATCAGACGTTCTCCCTCATCTACTTGATAGGCCTTTCAGACTCGTCAACACACCTCTTTTATGTTGTTGCCTAGGTTGTGATTAGAAAGTACCACTCCTTAGATTGGTACTTGTAAAGGATAACTTCTCCATCTCTTGCCTCTAGATATCCTTCACTGATTCTGAGACATAGATCCATTGTGTATCTATTTTGTCGATATGATCTCTTTTGACATGGATCCACCATGTATTTCTTTCGTGGCCACGATCAATGCTTTTTTTATACACATTTTTCATGGATCCGTAGTGTACTTGAAAGGAGGCCATGCTTGTAATCACACCTAAGAATGGGTATGCCCACATATAGAATTGAGTATTATGACTTGTTTTTGTCGTCGGTTGTTGTCCTTAGATTGGATTCTAGCAACCTTCACCCTGGCTTATTACTCTTTGAATACTTATAATGTATTTCAGCCATTAGTTTGTCTTTGGACCTCACACATTAGGGGGCATATGTTATAGCATCAATTTCTACCCTTGAAGCATTGATGTTCTCATTGGCCTAGTCCCTATCCTACTTGAAAACACCTTTTCCCCATACCTCCTTGAGATCTAAAAAAAAAATTTTTGGAACTTGTACAATATATGTGTGTGTGTGTGTGTTTGGTTAGTCACCTAACTCTATTTACCCATACTCAATCATCTCTAGCTAATTAGAGATGTCTTAAATAGAGAATTTGGTCAAAGGAGAAAGGTAATGATTCAGTGCATATCAAAGAAAACAATAGATTGACTATCCATGCCATGCATGTAAGCCCATATACCTCCCATTTTCTGCTATTCCTTTACCTGAAAACCCTTTTTTTCATTCTTCTTTGAGCACCTTTCTATTTGACTAGGAGTCTCCTTATATCCTCCTTGAGTTTTTTCAGGGAATTGAAGTTCGAGACCAACCTTTATCGAAAGATCTTGGGTGGATGGACCCGATGTCTTTTTAATGGGGCAGAGCCACAACATTATAGGTATACCTTGTAATTTTCATACTATTGAATATTTATAAGATGCTCATTCCTTTAAAATGTTGTGTTCGTAATGTTTAATATGTATTTATTTAATATATTTTGTTTAGAAAACTAGTGGCATTTAATTTATTGTGTATTTAATCGAACTAACAAGAATTTATTAGTATAACTACCTCTCCCCTTACACTTGTATGCTTGATTTGTTGCAAGTTACAGAGGAATATATCGAGAAGGAGTGAGAATATTCTAGAATTCGGGAACTACACCGAACGTAGGACTACCAGTGAGTTTATTTTTCTCCTTCTTATGTTAGTTACTTATTTCGTTTGAATCGATTATAGAATCCTTGTTGTTTGTTATCATTGGAATTTTATGTCTTTAGGGTTATTGATTTTTCTTAGTTAGCCCACAATTGTAGGGGATTTTCCTCGAAAGTAGGGAGAACTATGAGAAAAGGTGAACCTATTTTTCGATTGGGGAGAGCCCGGTAAGGATCAAGGTTCCAGCCACATAATACAATACAATAAAATTTAGGCCTTGGAATAGAAGATACAGAATAATGTAATGGTGATAAAATAAAAATTGGATGAGGTTCGGAAAAGAAAAGGGTTAACCCCAAATGCTTAGTTCAAAGATTATCAGGATCCAACAAGAGGGGAGTCAGGTAAAACAAAAGAAGACTAAGGGTTTCCCATCTGCATTTTAGATCTAAAGTGATTAGGTAAAGGAATGGGCTATGCAACCTTGCTCCCGCAACCATAGAAAGAATAAAATATGTTATGCAAGGAAGAAGATACTTTCCAGTATGTCATAAATATTATAATCTTTACCTTTTCCTTCAACAAACTTATGAATAAGTGTTGGGATTGTTTACAAAATGCAGAAAAAATAATAATTTTCTCAAAGATAATCATCCATGAACTCATCCTTTCATAAACAACTATTTTTGTAAATAAAATTCATGAAAGATGCATGTATATAATATTAAATTCGTAGAAAGGATTAATGATCTTATAATTCAACTTAAGAGTTTTAAACGAAAGAATATAATTAACATACAAGAGCTTGAACATAAATATGAATAAATTAGGCACAACATGAAAGCAAGAGGATATAGAATGCATATATGTTCTTCATTTAATTCATCCATTCAAGAAGTCCTCAAAAGAAAACTCATTCAAGGCAAAAAATAGAAAATCAATCTCTGCAGTCATATAGGATCATCAAATACTTCGAAATCTGCAAAAGGGTCCCAAAGATAACTATTTCATTTCATCATGCAAATATTAACAAATCATCTTAAGTCGAAAATAATTATGAAGAAGATTTGAAAGTATAAGATCAAAAGGATTATCAAACCTCCATCAAAGACAATCACTAATAAAGATCCAAACCCCCAGCTCTCTCAAGTTAGGTAAAGAATAATCATTAGGCTCATAGTAGTAGAGGATTAGGCATTATAGTTCAAATTTTAGTAGGGGGGGCTTTCCTTTCGCTTATAACAACAAAATTAAAGGAGGGTTGTCATGGCTATGTTAACGGGAAGAAATGACCACTCGTCAACGAAAGGGAAGCAACCCGGACCAAGGTTCTTTAAATATAACCCAAGTTGTTTGGTGTAGTTGTTTTCGACTGGTTTTATGGATCTGTTATCCAATAAGATGATTTTCTCCTTGAGAGGAGACTTCGATAAGCTCTTTTGATCTAAATGCAAACTGTAAATCTAGAATGCAAATTTAAACTAATAAAAAAAAATCAGTTCTAAAGCTACAAACACAAATAAACAACTTAATCAAAACTATCCCACTGGAGAATGACGAATCTAAAATAAATTCATCTCTCTTTTATAAATGAAACGTGTAATAATCAGAAATCATAGAAGACGTTCTACTATTCGATCACTACACATTGTATAAGTTACACATTGTATAAATTAATGTGAGGTAACATAATAAAATCATGAAGCATTACAAAAACACTTTATAACATGTGAAATTGAACCAATTCCAGTTAATATATTCAATAGTCAGCAATCATTATCTTTTGAAAAGACATTTTAAAATATTATGATCATAAGAATATGAAGAAGATTCTAAAAACAAATTTCAAAACTTTTCTTCAATTCATTGAAGAGAATGATAAGAGGGAACGAGAAAAGTAGCTTTTATTACCAATGAAAAAAAAAATCATACAGAGTTTTTAAAATTAAACTTTGCAGATCTATCCTGGAATATCATCACTTCATAATAAATTATATCTACAAACTGTTGGCAGTGCCTCTATTACTATTCCTTCAAAAAGTAAGGTTTACAAAGAAACAATGTGCAGAAAAGAATAAAATTGTTTTCTCCTTTGAGGAGACCCCCACCACCTCAAGTCTTTCTCATACTCTATTTATACTATATAGATTTATGATAATACAAGATGCACATCATAACTAATATCTAAAACAAGCACAAGGTTCCCAAAAATTAGGAAAGTATCATTTATCCAATGAACTCGATTGCATAGATCATATTAGAGTTTTCTTAAAAATAAACAAATACTAACAACTTGTCAGATCAAGTCATACTAACTGAATGTATTACTTTTGGCATATTTGGAAACCATATTCCAGCTACATATATGTAATAGACAAATTATATTAAATAAAACAAATTAAAACATAAAACAAATTAAATTAATAAAACAAATTAAATTAATAACTAATACTTTTAAAAGATTGGCTACATAATCTTCAATTATGTAGTTTAAATAAAGGAATTTGCGAATAAAAAAAAAATTCAAACCAAAATCAATACATATCAAAAAATACACATGCAAAATAAAATTTGATCATCACTGGACATCACAACTTGAGCTCATAATGATTTTCATATCTGAAGTAATGCTAACATTCACCCTGAGGACAACAATTTTCAATTTCTTATTTATCTCGACAAGTTCTTAGTTCATGTTATTGAATTAATGATTTCTTTTGTTTCTTCAGATGGTGGTTCTCATCCTGTAGCTAGGAAATATTTCCTTTAATAAAAATTAACACGGAACGATACTCTTATATCCAGAAACGATAATTTAAGCATTGGGTTGAGTTATTCTCACCAACAAAAGATATATTACCCAAAAGTTCATTCTCAAGACCAAATATGACACCTGAGAATTGAGCATGACTTAAGATTCAAACAACATCAAATATTTCATTAAGAGAGTCATCTTTCTTATGATTTCCATGAAAAAACTTCTAAGTATTCTCAAAATGGGTGTACAAGGATTTGAGTAAAATTATTTCTTCAAAATAAAATCATTTAATTGAGGAAACTTGAATTCAACTGACACCCAAATTAAAATGTTATGAATCAAGCATTCACTCAGGGTTTTAATAACCTTTTCTAGAAGAATTTCAAATATGGAAAAGTGGTCTTAATTCATATCCCTAAAACATCATAAGGAAACAAAAGTGATAACAAAAGACTAAATCGTGGCACTCTTTCTAGAAGAATTTCAAATATGGAAAAGTGGTCTTAATTCATATCCCTAAAACATCATAAGGAAACAAAAGTGATAACAAAAGACTAAATCGTGGCACTCTTTACAAGCAATTTACTGCCATACCTTCATAACAATATAAGTGCTCAGACTCAAGTAACTCACACGAGAGGCCCTTCTTCATATAATCACATGTCAATAATAATAACAAGAAAATCCTCATTTATATGGAACTCAAGACCCCCAATACAAATTGTCTTGTCATTGAAAAACTGTGCAAAACCTAGGGTGACTTGGTCATTGTGGTTGTAGATTTTTTTTGCAAAAAAAAAAACAACCATACCACTCTTCGTGCAAGAGAAATAGAGTCATAAAATGCCTCAACTATTTCGATGAAAGAAGATTCGAATCATACTATAGGTGCCATCAACATATCAAACAACTCAACGCATGGGTAGATTTTATTCAAAGAAGAAAAAGTAAGGTCGAGTAATGTGACAGAGAGAAAACCCTCATACTCTCCAAAAATAGTAAAGGAATTGGTGATAATATCCCTTTCAAGCCTCCAATTAGGATGAAATAACCCTGTACCTTGGTTCCAAACTTCAAGGCTCATGAAAAAATAAAAATATTAATTGCATTAGATGTGGAAAAGAGTAGGATGAACACATGAAAATCTGCATTGATTTCCCATATCGCATAACACTTAGGATTAAAGAGGTTCATTTGCATATTCATACTAATACCTTGAGCGCTTGTCTTAATGAATTTCAACATTTGATCGACACGATTCTCACTTCGGGTATGATATGATCAAAGGGGTAATGTGTGAAATGTTTGAAAACACATATTTTGATTATGTAGAATGATATGGCATTAAGGTTTGAATTATACCAAATACATAACCCTTTTCACAACATTTTAATCATCAAATTAAAATCACAACATTTACTCATAATGAAGATATAATCCTAAAAATAAGTCATGAAGGTATTACCAAGGTGTTGCTAAGTAATTTTTTATTTCAAAAGAAAGAATGAACATGTGGTATAGAAAGTCCATTCTAACCTTTAGAATAAAATAAATTTTAAGCACTTAAGATTGCAAAATAAACACCTTGATTATAAGAATGACTTCAACTAAGAGTAGAACTAGATCACATCATTAAGCGATGCATATAAGCATAGATAATGCCATGAAAATATCCAAAGGTACTAAAATACATACAAATACTCCCCATAATCATGTTTTGAATTTCATGCTTACAGTCATGAAATTCAAAACAATAAACAAAACAAATAATTGAAATCGTGATGTGTTTAAGGATTTAACATTAACAGTCCTTTTAGTGATTATCCAATTTGAAATGATACCATAATGTCCACTAAAATCAATCCCAAAAATCACTAAAGGTAGAATATTTACAATGGGGGGTATTTCATTTTAGGAAAATGGAAGGGGATTTGTTGGGAGGCCAACGTGCCCCAAAACTTATTATTATATTTTATGCATTAGAATCCAATATTATTAATAAATAAAAAACCTTGTACTTAGGGAAAATACCCCTTAAAACTAATCAAATCCACTATTAATCCTCTCTTTGACTCTTAGTTGTCATCTTAAACCAAGTGGTGATTTTTCTTCCTTCTTCCTCGAATCCCCTTATGAGTGGTGGATCGTCACTTTTGTGGCTATGTGATGTTTCACACTAATTGTTGTACTAGATTTTGATGACTCCATTACATATTTCTCATCAACCCCACCCTTTTTCAATTGTGTGGCTTCCTCTATTTTTTCTCTTTGTTTTCGTCACAAACCAAGTGGTGGTTTTACTTCGTTCTTCCTCCACTCCCCTCATCAGTGGTGGATCATCACTTTTGTGGCTATGTGATGTTTCACAATAATTTTTGTACTAGATTTTGGTGACTTCACTATAGATTTCTCATCAACCCTATCATTTTTCAATTGTGTGGCTTCCTCTATTTTCTCTCTTAGTTTTATTTTGTTAATGGATAACATTTTCCCCAGGTCCCCTATTGTTAAAATCTCCCACATACATGCTAATAAATTATTCCCTAAGGAAGGCTCTAATGTGACCACTCTTAACCAAATGAACATGTTTAACATGGATCAAAATTTCTACCCAATTGCTCCATCCATGTGCTTCCTTATTCATCCCCCTAACCAAATATTTCCTCCTCAACATTTAAACTTAGCACCC
>CBVK0103769570.1:0-11268 GCA_900067695.1 Picea abies
TTGGTAGAAAATTCAGTGAGACTGAAACTGGGTGGGATTTTGAAAAAAATTAACACCATCGATAAGTTTATCTAGTGTTGGTTGGCATAATTGTTCTTCCCACCTTTTTCTTTATTTCTCTGTAGGGAATTTTTATTGGTGTGCTTTGTGCTCTTTAGTTTTCCATAGTGAGTTGGTCATTCATTTATTTGCATCTCTGACCTAAGGTAGTATACCAAACCACTTTTTTGGTCGTGAGTACTTTTTGGTCTTCCGCTTATAAACGTGAAACCGCCTCCTTATATGTGTATATTTTTGTACCATTGATTTACCAGAGTCAGTGTGTGAGACTTTTATGGACTTGAATGAACTTGTAAGGGAAGAATATGTTTATAATATCTTCATGAAAAAATTTACATATGATACCGACCAAGGAACCCCTTCGCAAGGGGATTCTTATACTTTTCCTATTTTTGGAAACATTGGTGTCCCTTTGATGGCCACTTTGTACATTCTTGGGTTGAATCTGGGACTACTGGTTTGGTTGGGTACCATTCCAAATGTCACGAATGGTCTTGAATCTTCTCAGTTAATCACCTTATTTCATGGGCATCATGTTGATGTTCCTTCATCAACAAAGACTTCTCCTCCTCCTCCTGCTTCATTGGTGACAGTATAACTACTAGTAATCAGAAGTCTAAATGAAATAGAAAGAGGAATAATAAATCACCAACCTTTATGAGTCATGTTGGAGATAGGTCGTCAACCTATGGAAGTCATGTTGAAGACCAAAACCCAGCCTCTGCAAGTCATGATGGGGGAAATCACCCAACCTCTGTAAGTTATGCTAGGGGAAAAATTCCAGTCACTGTTAGTCATACTGGTGATAGGTCTGTAGCCTCTGTGAGTCATGTTATCTACCAATCACCAACCTCTGCAAATCATGTTGGAAATGTGTAACCAAACACAGCAAGTCATGATAGTGGCACAAAAATAGTCCATGTGAGTTATACTGGAGTTCAACAACCAACCTATACTAGTCATGTTGGAGAGTTGTAAACAACCTTTGTGAGTCATGATGAGGAAAAGAAACCAACCGCTACTAGTCATGTTGGGGGAATTGATTATGTTGAGAAACCTAGATGGATAGGACACAATCCTAAGTTCCCTTGTAATCTATGCAAGGGAGATCACCTTACTCATATGTGCCCTGGCATTCTAGAGGCACAAATATTATTGTGCATCTCTACAAGCTCTTCTGATTCCGAGCCTTCAATTTCCCCGCAATATATTCATCGTTTAGTTGATCAAGTGGTCATGTTGATGCAATCTTTGGTTGATCCCACTACTGTTTTGGGGGTTGATGTGCCTTCAGACCATGCTTTCTCACTACCTATTCAACTAGTGGTTGAGGAAGTGGTCATGTCGATGCAATCTTCAGTTGATCCCACTCTTCTCTTGGAGAGTGTTGACTCTACAAAAGTGGTCACATCGATGCAACCTTCGGTTGATCCCACTCTTCTCTTGGAGAGTGTTGATTCTACCAAAGTGGTCATGCCAATGAAATATTTAGCTGATCCCACTCTTCTTATGGGGAGTGATGTGTCTACCGATTATTTTTTTTAGCATTTCCAGTTCAATACTTTCAGAGAAAGGGGGATTTCGCTCACTTCGAGCACGCCCCCTCCAAGCCCTAGGATGGTTTCCTTTGATTGGAATGACCTTTTTGAGCCTAATATTCCTTCTTATACACCCTTTCAAATAAAGGTTGAAGTGAATTCAAAAACCATTTACCAATGTATTGTGGATGAAGGAGCCTCCACAAGTATTTTATCCTCTTCGAATTGGAAAGCTTTGGGTTCTCTCGAGCTTGTGTCTTCTTCACATGGGTTGTTGGATTTTGAAAGATGTCCTAGTGAATATTTATGTATTATTCCTCAGTTTCCTATCTCGTTAGGTGGGAAGACTGTCCTTGTCAATGTTATAGTGGTGCAAGTCCCGTTAGATTTCAATATGCTTCTTGGGTGTGATTATGTATATGATATGAACGTTGTGGTGTCTACAGTCTTCTGGGTGATGCATTTCCATCAAAATGGAAGCATTATCAATATCAACCAACTAGAATATGATAATCACCATCCTAATTCAACGTTAGTTCATGTTTTCCCTTTATATTTTCCTAGTATTCACGTAGACTCTACCTCGCCATAGGTAAATTATGTGGCATCTTATCCTCGATGTTCAATTTCTCCTAAGAAGGAAATTGTTTACACATGTTTTCCTTATTGAAACTTGGTCTCAACAATTGATCTGTTGGTTTATCTAATGGGGGTATGGGAGCCCTTGCTTCCCCCTCTTGGTCCAAGTGATATCAAGTTTTCTTTTTGAGTTTGATCTTTCTATTTGTAGATCCTCAAGCCTTTGTGCTTGTGATTCTTCGTTGATAGACTCTACCAACCCTTGCTATACCCTCCATTGTCATATGGAATATGGTCAGTTTTATTCACCCTTTGGGACTATCGACCCTCCTCGTTCACATGATTTCCCAGATTTTGAATTTCCTTTGAATGAGGCTATCCTTGAATCCATGACTACGGATTGTATATCATGGGAGGACTTACATTGTGGTTTATATTTTCTTCCTTTTTGGGAGACTTTTTATGTTGACTACTGAAGAGAATCTTGGTTAGATCCTAGTAGTGGGCTCTACTTGAACTAGTACTATGCATGAATCATAAGGCTATGTGGTGCCGTGTACCATATTGTACATTCTAGGATTTTGGTTTTCAAGTTTTGTATTCAATAGGACCTCTTTTTTTTTTTTTCTGAAGTTTCTATCTATATTGAATTTATTAACTTCTAGATGAGTGTTATTGGCCTTATATGCAGGACCTTGGAGACATTTTTCTTTGACATTTGTTCATCATATCAATCCGTTCTGATAGGTATTGACCTCGAAATTGGAATATAGGTTAGGTTTGTTTTCCCTACTTGCATTTTTTTTACATTATCCTTTTCCTGGTTCATTTTGGCCTTAGGATCGACCCAACTGAATTGCGACACTAACCTTCTTTACTGATAAGTGTGTCATACTTTATGTGGTAGAGACTTCCTTCCATGGGAATCACAGTTAGAGCCTTATTTTTCATTTGATTCCCATAACAAAATACTTCATAGGCACATGAGTCATGTTTAGTCTCTCCATGAATTTGTGTTGAAGCCTCATCCTTCATCTTTGTCTAGCCTACTACCCGAGGGACTCCCTAAGAGCATGGTTTGTCGTCTTTAAAGCTCACTTAAAGAGTGAAAGAAACATCAAATGAGAAATTATTAATCCTTATTGGCCTCGTTTAGATTACATAAGAAAAGGATCCCCCCTGGAGTCTTCTTTAAGCCCTTCACAGACTCTCTAAAATTGAAAATATTGTCAAGCGATCTTGTTGCCCTTCACACTGGTCAAAGTGAAATTCGAAGGCACATATTTCCAAAAACAGTTTACCCCTTTTCGGTCTAGATGACTAATTTTACAAAAAAGGTATTCCCTAGGAGCTACTGTTCGCTAGGAGAGTTTTCTCAGGTATAAGTTTACCCCTTTTTCAGGCCCGAGGGACTAAATTTGTGAAAAAGTGTCATTCTCCTTGGCTTTGGTTTATCTCATTTTTGGGCCTTGGAGAATATTTACAAAAAAGGAGACCCTTGGAGTCTTCTTTAAGCCCTTTTCAAACTCCACAAACAGGAAAATATTGTTGAGTGACCTTGTTTCTTTCACACTCATTAATCGATCCAAAAAAAACATCTATTTGGCATAAGTTTAACCCTTTTCTGACCAATATATTAACTAGGAAAAAGGAATACCTCGGGGGATATGTCCCATCGAGTGAGTTTTCTCAGGTATTATTTTATCCCTTTTTCGAGCCTGGGGAACTAAATTTATGAAAAAGGAACTATAGTTATCCTTGTTATAATTTTAAACCTTTTCTGGACCTCGGAAACTCAACTTATGAAAAAGGTGCACCTCGGGAGATTTGTCTCACCAGGAGAGTATTCCCAAGTATTGTTTTATCCTTTTTTGGGCTCGGGGATCTAATTATACGAAAAGGAACACTTTGGAGTCTTATTTTAGTGTTTTTTAGACTCTCTAAAAGTGAAAAACCACCGAGCTTACCTTCTTTGGGCTCGTAAAAATTTGCATGGAAGGAGTCTCATAATCACATCGCATGTCTCATCCTTATGTCTTTGGCCTAATTTCGACTTGATTCTGCTAGTACTACACCTTTAGAGAATTCCTTAGGTGAAAGCCTTGTAACATTTTTTCCTTTTCGATCTGAAACCTTGACCCATGGAGGAATTTTCCCAAGTGTTCTTATCCTGCACATGCCTCCTTGCACTGAGCATAAGTATGTTCCATGCACTTGGAACCATTTTTCTTGCCCAAGACACTCGTTCCTCCTTTGTAATGTAGCATTCTTCTATTTTTTTTCAAGATCGTTAAATACGGTAAAAAGACAAAAAGATAAAATATTCCAAAAGGAAGGGATGAGGAAACATTCTCTTTTGTTCGCAACAATCTAGTCACCCTTGGAAAAAGAACATCCTTTAGTTTGTTCTACACGCATTGGGATCTAGTATAGCCTTATAAAGTTGTTATCATTACATAAAGTTGTGCACTCCTCTATTTGGTTACTCTTCCAAACATATGGATAGTTTGTGGTGCCTCCTCTGCCACAGACTTATGTCAATAACATGTTTCCAGAGTCTTTTAATATATCATGCTCTTTTCCAAGGGGAATTCTTGCAACCTGAGTCGTCCATTCTACGATAAGTCTATTGACCTTCATGATTCAGCCATCTCGAGAGTTTTGTCAAGTTCACATTCATAATCAATGAAGTTCTGTGTCTGATGATTGAGATCCTAGAATATTTCCACGATGGCATGTCGAAGACCTCAGAGTAGTGATTCTTATACTCCTATTATACTCCTACCTGATTTTTGAAGATATTGAAGCTATTGCTCGAGTTATGAAGCTATCATCTCCAACCATAAACATTAATGCCTCCTGAAGTTTCATATAACATTGTATATCTTTCGATTATTTTGAGATGTATATCCATTGTGTATTATTCATGGCTACACTTTATATTGGCATACGCATTGGTCATGTAGCCATGATTACTATATATGACATGGATCTGAAGTGTACTTGATTGGAAACCATGCTTATTTTGTTCCGAGCATGGGTATTACCACCTTGGTGATTATTATTATATTGTAGATGATGTGCTCACGGATACTCGCTTGGGTTTACTCGACTTCAATGATTTCCAACTTTATTAAAAATGTTGTAATGTATTTTGTCCATCAATTTTTCTTCTGACCTCACACATTAGGGGGCATTTGTTATAACTCAAAATTCCACTACTATGCATTTTTTATGTTGGCCTACTCATTCACACACCTGCCAACCCTTTTTGTTGGAGTTATTCTCATTTTTTTTTGTATGGTATATGTGCCCTTATGCATATGCAGAACACATACACATTCTATTTGCATGTCTAAAATCCAACATACATACGCCAACTAGACACCTGAAAGCCCGTGTGTACTCTACAAAATTGCAAAAAAATATAAATTTTGCAGTTTCCAGTGGAGTTTACAGGATATATTAGATTGTAAAACCACTTTACCTCATGTATCCCTTATGAAAACTGAATAACCATCATTTATTCATATAAAAAGGGCCCTAGGGGGGTCATTTGGATATATGAAAGAGAAGCAAGATAACTCTGCCAAAATTTCTCCCTTGTATTCCAAGACTTTTTTCCATTCTCCACTGAGTTTCATCCTCAGCATTCCCTTCCATCCATCCTCCTTTTAAAATCCATCCCTTTCCCATATATTTTCATGTTGGCTGCGAGGATATAATATTGGTAATAGTGCACTTGGAGTTAAGGAAGAGGAACCCAGGCAAGGTTTGTGGAGCGGCACCAACAAGATTCAAGTTGTAACTTCCAATTTTGTTATTAATAAAAGATAACACTTCTTGTCCCATATATTCATGTATTGATGTTTATTGTTATGGATGTTTTTCATGAATATATAACCCTTTAGATGATCTTGATAGTTATGAAAATGATGTCATAGTTTGTTTTGTAACATTGTTTTAGGCCATCTTTGGGAGGAGGCCTACAATCTTGGAATGCACAACAACTGGAAGGGATCAACAATATCTTAAAGGACTTAAGGTACACATTTTGATCTTCTTTATCTTCCCTTAATCATTGTAAGGTCTTGTTGGATTGTTGTAGAATGGAAGCTTTTCTATCTTTTAAGGTGTCAAGGCTCTGCCTAGTTTCTAGACCCGGATTAGGGGGATTTTTCCCCATAGCAGGGCCTGGTAAGACTCAACCAAATTATTAGTAGTTGGGATAAGTCGAGAGATAGGGCACCCTCTATGGTGACTAGAGTAGATTCCCTAAGAGTGGTAGGAGCAACCACCTCGTGCCATGGAAGAAGAGGACAAGGGGTGGACAGGAGGATAGATAGAAGCAGGGAGGATGAGAGCTCAAGAATTCAGGTGGGTGATAGAGTAGACAATAGGGATTGGGGGAGAAGGAAGGTTTCGGGGCTAGGCCCAAGGGGCAGAGGGAATGAAGAAGCCATCCATTGCAAGGGGAATCATGTTAAGGAGATAACTATAATGACCATGGTAATTTATAGTCATAGGAGTAATGGCGGAGGTCATGATGAAAGCGGGGTGGGTGATACAGAAGACATTCTAGATGAGAGCACGTCGACTTTGGTAGATCTCCTGGTGAGGATGGATGATGTCTTCATTAGAGTTTGGAGGAAGGGTTGTATGTGAAGGGTGATCAATACTTAGTTTCATGGATAGACATAGTGCAAGTGGGAGAGAGGGGATGGGTGTTGGTCTCAGGAGGAGATGCGTGTTGACTAGGCTTGGGTGGGAGCCCCAAGGTCAATCTCTTCCCTACCACCCTATATAGAGTATCCCACTATAAATTTTAACATGATAAGTCTTAGTTAGTTTTCATATTGAAATTGGAAGATGCTATATTATCTTGAGTATAAAAGTGTAACTAGGTGAAAGAGATATGAAAATATCAAATTAAGAGTGTAATAAAGAAATTACAGAAAAAGGGAAGGTATTTGTAAAATAAATAAAAGATGTATATGAAAATCAATGTTTATGAAAACACTCATTGATCACATGAATATGATATATATTATAAATATCATGTTGATATGATTCTTGATAATTTACCTTGACCTTTTAAAATTGATGGAAAACATGACTAAAATATGTAATGTTTTGCAAGTGTTTAGGCTCAAATATATCATGTGACAGTTAAGGATATCTTGTTAAGTTTACCCTTTGATATTAACATATCCTATTTATTAGATATGACTTTGAAAATTCTTGAAAGCATCTTCCAATCATGTGATTGTTGACGATTAAAATCACAATGAGGAATTTCGCCCACAAAGTATTGTTAAAGCCCTATTATTTAAACTATGCTAATAATATAATACTAGTAGGTGAGACCCCCTTGTAGACTGGAGGCTCGGAGGTACTCATATCACAATTTTTTTTTTGTTGTTCGACGCTTCTTATAGGGTCCTCTATGGTTGACAATGTAGTCATGGTTTCATTTTGATATAGTAATAGGTGGATGATGCATTTTATGGGATGTTTCTGCAATTCAAATCATTATTTTTTATGTTATAATGGGCATATATTTACAGTTGCTATGATTTTATCATGTCACAAATCATCTTGATTGAATACCTAGCCACATGCACACAAGAAACATGTTAGTAATAACATAACCAAAACAAAGGAAATAAACTTATGGAAAAAATCCTAAAGGAAAGGATCTATATTTTAGTTATGTTAAGGATTATATGCATATGAAAAGGTAAAAGATGTTAGTGTTAGTCCTAACTATTATATGTTGGTTAGTGGCTATGCAATTTTAATTTGATTTATGTTGGGTGCATATAATATTGCAATGCATATGGTATGGCATGAAAACTTGGCAAAGGTTAACGTGAATTTTTTGGGTGGCGCATTGGGCAAGGAATATTGTCACAAATTTCAATGGTTTGGAAATTGATTACATGGTTTAATGCATGGGTGAATATTTAGCTGTCATATACTTTGAATTGAATAGGATAGGCGATGGAAGCAACATGAAATAAATGCACGTCACTCCATATTCCCCCCATCAGGTCGTCACCCTAGTATTGATCTTTGTTGCATTTCAGTCCGTTGGTGGTTAAGCTCCGCATTTAAGGTTTGGGAAGAAAACGCTTGGCCAACTTGCCCTTTTAAGATCTCTATTACATGTATGGTTATTTTTCACCCCATACATGAATTACGCTTTGTGTATGAACAAACAATGGCTCAGTAATACTTGGGTTTGTGTTTTCCTGAGAATTGCAACTGTGTAAATGCATGATTTCTCTCTAGAATGGTTGCATAATTGTTTGGATTGAAATCAAAAGAATTGGTTTTGGTTGAGTTGTTCATTTTCTGATTTCTCAGTTGGTTAAAATCATGGTTGGTCTTCGTGGATATTAAGTGAAAGTGGTATTATCTCTCTTTGTTTTAATGGTGGAGGGTTTCACTCTATGTATTATTGTTGGTTGCTTCATCATAGTCATGAGGTTAACTCTATCCAGCCATGTTCAGACTGCCATTTGGTTCTTGTTTATTTTTCATATGAGATTCATGGTCATGGGATCAATGTCTTGGCACCAAATTATCTCGGGAATTGGTCTTAGGGTGGCCATAATGTTGATATATACCATATGGTTATGGAGTGATATGAGTTATGCGTTAGTGTTATGCATCCTCACCATTGTTGTCAAATGGTTCGGCTCTTAAGAAAATCGAGAGAGGTTATACCTTTGTGTATGTTTTGGTAACTGTCATTGTTCAGTGGAAATTCACTCTCCTTTGCAAACGTAAAATTCACTATGTGCATTTGTTTTATACCTTACCCGTTGGCATTTCCTCTGTGGCTAACTGTTCTTCCATTTCCCAGACCTAGAGTTATAAGGAAACCCTCTGGCTTTCTATTGTGCTTGTATCGAAAGGGTATTTTCCTATGGTTGATATGCTTCTGTGGACCTCTAGTTCTCTGTGCTATTGATGAATAAGCACGCCATTGATGGTCTCCTTGTATTTGTTGTGACAGAGCCCATTTTAAATCTCCAACTATTCATTCTCATGTCAGGCATATTCTTGGTTTTCAAAGGTTGGTTTATCAAGTGGCGTGGTTATGAAAGTTTTCATCGAGTCCCTATCTCGTCTTTCTATGATTAAATTGGTTGAAAGGTTGTGATTGGGAATGAGTAATAATATGCATTTGAGGGGCTGTTATCCTCTCGTTATGTTTCCACTCACTATGTTCTTACAACATGGTCTTAATTGTAAATTGGAGACTCCTGTGTGTTTTACTAGGTCCGATCAAGATTATAGCTAATTATGGAAGTCGTGACTATGTGTATTTGGTTATTTCACTTTGCATATATTATTGAATTATCATGCATATTGGAAATGGTTACATTGACAGTGATGAGGTTCGAAGTTTTATGTTGACTGTGGTTCCGTTGCAAAAACTTGTTGGTCGATATGATGAAGAATGTATGTAATAGGGCATGTTTTGGAAGTCTGTTCGATTTGGAAAGGAACCATGTGAATATGTTTTAATTGGTCAATTGTGAATTGATAGACAGTATACGATATTTTTATAATGATGCATTATGGGATAAAGGTGGAACATTGTTTCTGTGTTTTTTTTTTTAAATGCTTAAAAGGAAAGGAAGGAAATTTAAGACCAAGCATTTTCTTAACAAGACTGTTGAATGGATTGTTGTGTCGATTATCAATATAATTTCATAGACTATTCTAATTGAGAACTTTTGAGAAATTTAAATGCTGTGACAACAAACAGTTTGATACACAGTGAGTGTTGATATGGTGTTGGTATTTTTTGTATTGAGTTTAGTACAAAGTTATGTTTTACTTGATTTTTTTTTATGAACAATATTCATTATTTCCCTTCCATTCTCTCACTTTTCTGCACATTAAAAATCCCCTCACCTTCCTAGGTTCACTATTCACTCCATGTTATTAAAATTAAATTATAGTTAAATGAAAACTTTGTATTATTGCAGTTGAAGGATGACACATGGATGAGTTACAGCTGATATGTTTCATTATTACAATACAGTTGATTGTTTGATGATTTGTTGAGAATTAATAATGATCTACCCCCCTTCATTTTACCACTTTTCACTCAATACAATTCCTCATATATCCCAGAACCCTTATTCACCTCCTACTCATTGACAAGTATTAAACGGTTTTTATGGATTGGATTGCATGAGTCTGATGTGTTGTTGAGCCAAACTTTGTTTCATATTTAAAGAGACATCATGTATGGTTTGTTGAAGAAACTAGTTGCTAATAAATAATGCATACAGGAATGAGCTTCTTCAGCAGAGGAAACCATGGACGGAATAAAAAGGGAAGAGGAAATTGGAACAGGGCCCCTAGAAGGACAAGGTTTTCTATACATTTTGATGTAGATCCACAATATTTGAACTAGTTATTCCAAGCTGGTTTTTTCAACCGGATTGGACAAGGGGTGGTCCAACCTAGGCCAGAAAGGCCTCCTTTCCAAACCCCACATGTCCCTAGTATCCCAATTCCCCCTCGTGTCTCGTTACAACCTGAATTCCCTGAAAATGACGGATGGAAAGAGATTTTCCACCTGACAGTCTCCCAACATCATGGCTAGCCCAATTTGTCTCTACCTACTCCTCCTCCACCGGTTAACCAAATTTTTCAAGTTACCCCTGCACACTCACCAGTACCATCTTCCCATGCAAGAAAGAGGTTAAAAACCAAAACCCACCATGCACCTGATAAAGGAAAATTTGTTTTTGCCCCTCCTCTCCCTCAAATAACTCTGCCAAATCTGTTTAATCTCGCATGCATTTGAGATATGATTGCTCTCATGTTATCAGTGAGATCACACCTAAAGGCTCCACACACAGGGAAAATTTCCTCCTAAAGTGGAAAATATGGCTTTTGAGTGTTTTTATTTTTTGATTGTTGAGAACAGTTGACTACTGAAGTTTTTGGACAACACACTATTTTTTGATATGTTAGATATTATATTTTTTTGGATATGGTTTCAAATATCATTGATATTAATTTTCAAAATTATGAGAGTGATGATGGGAGCCACAAGGAG
>CBVK0103769571.1:0-21784 GCA_900067695.1 Picea abies
TATCTATCTATCTATCTATCTATATATCTATATCTATATATATATATATATATATATATATGATTCTCATTGTTTGTTTATTTTATGTTGATGAATGTATGAATTTTGAAGTGTTTCAATTTCCACTCTTTTTTGTTATATATGAAATTGCAAGAAATAAATCTAATCTAAATGGATTTAAAGAAATCTATTCTCAAAATATAATACCTAGAAACAGTAAATAGAAACAAATTTATAACTCTATTATTCTAAGAGCTAATTCCCCAGAAAAATATTGCTACAAGGATATTCCTACGAGACATAGATTTAAACTATTTTATAAAGGGAGAAACCTACATAAACATCACAAACAATTTTCCATTTGATTCATACTTTTGATACAAAAGTAATTCTACAACAATTAATGCATTAAATGACAACATACCTATTACAAAAAATAAGAGAGATAAATCAATAAAGAACATATAACTATTCACTAAAGATAACAAGGTAAGTTATTTACTCAACCACATAAGATAATTTGATAGAATGGAAATCCTTACTAGATGTCTAAGATTTCAAACCAACAATAGAATAATCCATGAGTTGAAATCAATGCACACAAAAATATTCAGCAAAATGTTCCTTAACTCCAGAAAGAGGTTATGAATTATTCTTTGAAGTAATTCTCATTATAATTCATCCCCATTGCCTTGCCATTCCTTTCCTTTCCTTTCCTTGCCATGCCTTTCCTTGTCATTCCTTTCCTTTCCTTCCCATACCTATATCTAGCCATATACCTAGACCTTTCATTTTCGTGCCTTGCCATGCCTTTCTTTTTCTTACCTTTCCTTGCCATGTCTAGCCCATCTTATCTTTTCCATGTCTTGGCTTTCCTTTCCTTTCCATGCCATGCATTTCCTTTCCATGTCTTTCCATGTATATTCTTGCCTTGCCCTACATTACCTTGCCTTTCCTTGACTTGACATGTCATGCATTGCCTTTTCTTTCCATGCCTTGCATTTCCTTACCATGCCTTGACATGTCTATCCCTTCCTTTGTTTTTCTTGACTTGTCAGGACATGTCTTTAATTGTCTTTACTTGCATTTCCTTTCCATGAATTGTCTTGTTGTACCTTTCCTTTCTTTTTCTTTCCATTCCTTTCCATTCCATGCCATGCCATGCCTTTCCTTTTCGTGCATTAACATGTCTATCATTTCCCTTCCTTGTGTTTCCTTACCTTTCCTTGGCTTTCCATGCCTTTCCTCGCCATGACATTCCTTTCCTTGACTTGCCATGTCTAGCCTTGCTTTTCATTTCCTTGCCTTTCCTTTCCTTTCCTTTCCTTTCCTTGACTTTTCATGTCATGCCTTACATTCCATGTCATGCCATGCCATGCCTTTAATTGTCTTTCCTTTCATTGTCTTGCCTTGCATTTCCATGCCATGCCTTGCCTTTCCATACCATCCCATGCCTTTCCTTGCCATGACATTCAATGCCTTTCATTTCCATGCTTTTCCATGTCTATCTTTGTCTTTCATTTCCTTTCCTTGCCTTTCCATACCTATACCTAGACCTTGACCTTTCCTTTCCATGACTTTCCTTCACTTGCCATGTCTAACCTTTCCTAGCCTTCCCATGTCTTTCTTGCCATGCCATGTCATTCCATTGCTTTCCATTCCATTCCTTTCCATTCCATTCCTTTCCATGTCTAAGCTTTCCTTTCCTGTCATGTCCTTGCCTTGCCTTGCAATTTATATTATATATCCTTTTAGGTTAAACACAAAATTTCAACTAATTTAACAATCAAAATTCTTCAATAAAATAATATCCATATTTAAGTGTCCTTATTGAGTTTACACTTCTAATTATTAATTCATTTCACATGATTAAAATTCATACAAAACCATAATAATGATTAGCATCAAAGTGTTTGAATAAGTAAACATTGGCTTGAGATGGAATACAATACAACATATGTTATCTATCGTTAAAAGACAACTCTATTATACTCTTTTACTAATTACTTAACATTTGCAAATTCATCTACAAAATAAGCATCCAATTAATTCCTTTATAACTATGAGAACCTATCATGAAAAATTTCTTTATTAAATGAAACCATGGACTAAGAGGTATTATTATATATTCACATATTTAGGAAGGTATAAGACCATATATATCACTGTGGAATGGTGAATCACAAAAGATAAAACTCTTTTTAGACCATGGACTAAGAGGTATTATTATATATTCACATATTTAGGAAGGTATAAGACCATATATATCACTTGGAATGGTGAATCACAAAAGATAAAACTCTTTTCCTAAAAAGCTAGAAAAAAGTTCACAAAATTTCATGAAAATGGATAGTTTTTATTAATCTTTTATGCCGAGAAAAACCACTAAAAAATGGATTGATAATATAATATAGAAATATGTAAGTAGTATGTATGAAAGTAGATTTGCATAGTGAAGACATTTATGATTGATAGGATTATTTCAAAAAAAAAACAAAAACTATTTTATTCTTTTTGTTTATATGTGTAGTTATTTAATGTATCACTACACTAACCCCCACTTACTGCATCAAAATTTATTATATCTAAATAATTAATCCACTTTCCCAAAAGAAACCTAGCATACAATTTTCATAAAAAATATAGCAAAATATGCTTGTTTTTATTGAGAAGTTTGTCCTAAATTAGAAACCGTGTCCATCCAATCAACAATAAATTATTGATAAGTCATATTAGTCATATTTCATTTTGCATAGCCAATTATTTCTTTGTCTTGCCATGCCATGAATTTTCTTTACATGCCTTGCCTTGCATTGCTTTTCCCTTCCTTGTCTTTCCTTTCCTTTCCATGCCTTTCCTTGCATTTCCATGCATTTACTTGCCATACCTAGACCTAGACCTTTCCTTGCCATGTGTTTGCTTGTCTTTCCTTTCCATGTCTAGCCTTGCCTAGCCTTTCCATTTATTGCCTTGCCTTGCCATGCCATGTTATGCCTTGTCTTTCCATGCCTTGCATTTCCTTGCCATGCCTCTCATTTCCTTACATTTCCTTGCATTGCCTTGAATTTGTAGAGTTTTTGAGATATTTGCACAAAATATCTAGCTAACAATGAAACATACACATCTTGCAAATAGTGTGAAGAGAAGACAAAAATTGAGGAAAGAATGAAAGAATTGATATTAACCGAATGATAAAAATGATACAATACAAGTGATATACTCTATATCACATAACTAACTCACCATAGTGGTCAAATAATGCACATTAGGAGTTTTCTAGAGAGATATCACACAAACTAGCAGTCACTGGAGTCAACTTCCACATAGTCCTAGTTCACTGGCCATGCGGTTGTCAGTTAACTAGTCAAACCAGAGTGAACTGAGGATAATATCACTCACACATGTGGAATGCACCTTACTGGTGATGATCCTGAGGTTAACATGAAACACTTGGTGATAAAATCAATATTGACATGAAACTCTTCACTCAACTAGTCTAACTGAACAATAATATAGAATTGATTGTAGAATATGTGGCACCCTTATCTAGGGGAGAATATTCTTAATGAGGGGAGAATATCTCAGACTGAGGGACCCTCAACATATCCAAATATCCTAGGTGTGCGTAATATCTCCAATAACTTCCTTGAACACTACTAGGGAGTATACAAAATGAATGGTTCCCAAAAACAAAGGCCATGTTAGGTACCCATGAACAATGAAACTAATGAACACTAAAATGAAGTGAGGAAAGAGGGAAAACCTCATGGGAAAAAACACCCCCCCAAAATACATTGTATCAAAAGAAGAGAAACACAATTGCTAGGAAACTGTGTCCTTCATTGCAAGATGACCACATTGAGAGAGAAACTTCTTCTCAATGAAATTCTTAGTGAAGATGTCAACAATATTTTCAGAGGAAGGACAAAACTATAGGTCGATGATCCTCTTGTGGACTAGATCTATGATGTAGTGCATATGGATCTAGATATTCTTTGGTTTTCTTCGCTGCACTGGGTCTCTATAAAACTTGAGAGTATTTTGGTTGTCACACCAAATGACAGTCGGTATTTGGAACTATATGCCCAACTATGTAAGGAATTTATGTAGCCACGGTGCATGTATGGTAATGTTAACTACTCCTCTTTACTCGACCTCGACTAAAGATAAAGAAATATCAGATTGCTTCTTTATTGACCAACAAATAATCCCTGCACCCAAACTTAGAGTGTATCTAGATGTGGACTTGAGATCAGTGTCATCACCAACCCAATTAGAATCAGTGAAGCCTATGAGATCCGACTTGCAACCTGGTGCATAGTGAATCCCATAACTGATGGTGCCTTGAACATAATTAAGGATGCACTTGGAAACCTTCCAGTGTAACTCATGTGGCTCATGCATGTACCTAGAGACTACCCCTACTGCATATGATAGATCTGGTCAGATGTGGGTGAGATACATAATAATCCCCACAAGCTTTCAATACAAGGTGTTTTCCACCACTAGTGTATCCCGACCATCCTCAAGTATAACCCCAGATAAGAAAGGTGTAGGTGCAGACTTGCAGTTTTTCATGTGGAATATCTCCAAGAGATATCAAGCATACTTAGCATGATATAACTTGATTCCTGATGGATCCTAGATCATCTAAAGACCAAGAAAGAAATGGAGTGGACTCATGTTCGTCATTGAAAACCTATCATGAACAATTCCCTTGACTGAGGAAATCACTGAAACAGAGTTGTCGGTGATCAAAATATCATCCACATACAGAACTAGGATCATAAGTGAGTCAATGGTACTCAACATGTAGACATTTGGATCATATTTGCATATGAAAAAAGTGTTTTAGAGAAATAAGGAGTCCATCTTTACGTACCATTCTCTAGGAGCCTGCTTGAGGCCATAGAGTGATTTTTTGAGTCATCACACTAAAGATGAATTATGTATGAATCCAGGTGGTTGTTCCATATAAATATCCTCTGAGAGATCCCTATGAATAAAATAATTATTCACATCCATCTGATGTATTTTCCATCCCCTGCCTACTCCAATGGAAAGATCCAACCTAATAGAATCCAACTTTGCTACTGGAGAAAAATTCTCATCATAGTCGATATTGTGTATATATTGAAATACATTGGCAACCAGTCTTTCCTTGTGTCTTCTCACTTGTCTGTCCACTTCATTTTTGGTCCTATAAACCCATATGTATTTTAAAATCTTCCTTTCTAAAGGAAGTGGAACCAGATCCCAAGTCTGGTTCTCGAGGAGAGAGTTGTATTTCTTCTCCATGGATGCTTCCCAGAAGGAGTTCCCTGCAACCTCTTTGTAGGTCTGCAGGTTTGAAGACTGAACCATATAACAATGTGAAGGCATCATGGGTTTAGTGGTAGTGAGTACATGAGGAGGATACTCATAATTATATATGGTCCTCCTTAGATCTTCTGGATTCCTAACAAGGTCTCTTGCATCCTCAAGTGTGGATTGTTCCCACTTGGGAATCTTCTCTGGCTCCTCATCTGTATGTATTGAATTTTCATATGAATGTTCTGAATCCTTTGAATTTGTATCAAAACTCATATATGAAGTGGAGTCTGAATGTGAAGACTCATCATATCGAACTAGTGGAAGGACAAGAGTATATGCATGTGGCTCCTATGGAGTGTGCGAACGAATTTCCTCGAATTGAACATTATGCTCAATGATGAGACTGTCTATAGAGGGATCAATAAGTCTATATCCTTTCACACTGTTTGGGTAGCCAACAAAAATAATGCAACAATCTGTGGATCTAGTTCTTTACTCTTCTTAGAGGGAATCTGGCCCCATGCTCATGATCCAAAGATACAAAAGTGGGTGACTTCTGGTTTGTTGCCATTCCAAGCCTCGAAAAGAGTCTGATCCTTGATAGATCTGTGAGGGGATAGTTTCTGTATGTATTTGACACAATTAAGTGCCTTAACCCAAAAATTATGAGGAAGTGACCTTGCATGTAACTTGGAAGAGGCCATATCCTTGAGAGATTTTTTCTTCCTCTCAACAACCCCATTTTGCTGTGGAGAATATGGTACTGTGTGCTGCAACTGTATACTGGCTTCAAGACAAATATTTTGAACATCTATTTTGATATAATCCCCCCAATTATCTATATGGGGGGCTTTGATGTTTCTCTCTTATTGAGTCTCAATAAGTTCCTTGAACTCTTTTAGGTGCTCAAAGACCTCTGAATTGTATCTGAGAAAAAATTCCCAATTACAACACAAGTAATCATCCAAAAATCTAAGAATCTACCTTTCCTTACCGATGGATGGATGTAGGAATGGACCCATGAGATCACTGTGAATAATATCTAATGGAGAGGAGGCTCTGTGATCCTTCCCTTTCTCAAAATGTTATTGAGGATGTTTTCCAAGGACACATCCTTCACAAACCCCTTCAAAAATATGGATATCAGGTAACCAGATGATCATCCCCTTCTTGCCAAGTTGTTTCATGTACCCGAAGTTTAGGTGACCAAACCTCTCATGGCATAAAAGACTATTGTCATTAGCATGTGTAAGTAGTACAAATGAATTAGGTTCAATAAACCTAGTAAAAGTATGTAATCGATATTTATGATTTACCTCCTCGATAGAAATTTTTGAGTTATCTTGCATGTCGAAAATGGGCACGGTGTCTAGTGTGAACTCCACCTTTTTTCTTGAGTTTGTGTATGTAATGTGGCATACTCAGAAAATATTCACAGAAAGTTGAGGAACAAAAATAATGTTCTCAAATATTCCATGATCTAGTTCCACTGTTCCTTTTCTAGTGACCTCGACTAGAGAGTCATCCCCCATGAGGATAGGAGGTCCTTAGAATGTCATTACATAAGATAGAGTATCCTTTGTGTTTGGCATATGATGTGAAGCACCTGAATCTACAATCCAAGTGTCAAGAGAAGAATGTACAACAACTAATGCATGAGGATTTCCTTTCTTGGGGGCTTGATCTTCTGACTTATTCTTGGCAGCCTCAGGAATGAAGTCCTCAAGATTTTTTTTCTGAATAATTTGAGTCATTTGATTAATCGTATTCCTCATGTAGGATGATTATGGATGGTTCCCATGATTTTTTTAACCACACTTCATCCCTTGATTTATTTTTCCACCTTTGGAACCAAAGGAATGGTTGAAGTGTTTGAAGTACCCTTCCTTCTTTGGATTTGCATGTGTCTATTATTTTCCTTTCCTTTTGGATTTAGGATTTTGAGAGTTGCTTCCATCATGCACAACAAGTGCATGTGCCTTTGGGCCCTTGATTATTCCCATTTGAATTAGATTATCCTACTCCTGTGTCAAAGCCTCAAGAAACTGTGATAATGAAGGCATGGTCCAGGTTTCTCCTGCGGTGAATTTGGTAGAATGAAATGTGGAGACAAATACACATAATTACAATCCAATTTTTACCATGATAGAAAGAACTAGTTTTTTTTCCTCTTTGGATTTTTTGATACCACAATCTTTCAATTCATGAAGGAGAAATTTAAATTTGGTGGAGAAATCTTGGAGATTGTCGAATTTCTTAGGATTCAAGGAGTTTAGTTATACTTCTAGAAAATGGCTCCTCATTTCGTCCTTCTTTCCAAATATTCCTTCCAAGGTGGTCCATCTCTCATTTGGTGTCCCACATTCATCAACGTGAAATCATAGGTTGGGAGAAGTAGTCATGCATAGGAGATTGTGAGCCTCGTCCAAGTGATTTAGGTAATTGGTTTTTTCCAATGATAAGGTGGATTATGCTTTTGTGGCCATGACTATTTGGTACAAGCCTTTACCCCTAATATGGAGTATAATTATTGTCTTCCATTTGAAATAATTATATGGCATTACAATGGAAGATGCAGGAAATTCCATCTCTCCTATTTCTTTGTTCCATCTTTGGTACCTACAAAAGAGTGCTGGTGACGATCCTTGCTAGTGGCATGTTGGATATGATACCATGTAGAGTTTCTAAGATACCTACACAGAAGATATAAATAACAATGAAACATACACAACTTGCAAATTGTGTGAAGAGAAGACAAAAAGGGAGGAAAGAATGAAAGAATTTCTATTAACCGAATGAGAAAAATGATACAATACAAGTGATATACTATGTATCACACAACTAAATCGCCATAGTGGTAAACTAATGCACATTAGGATTTTTATAGAGATATTTGACACACATTGACAATCATTGGAGTCAACTACCACCTTGTTGGACAACTGAGAGGGGGGGTGAATCAGTTGTTACTGTGCTTAAACAATTATGCCCATTTTAAACTCTTCACATAACACTCAATGATGATCATAATGATACAGGGAAGTGAGAAATAGAATATTAAACATCAATCACACACATGAAATACATAGAGACTGATATTTCCTGAGGAAATCCATAAAGGGAAACACCTCTTCTTCTTGATATGATAAGTAATCTTTATTCTCTTTACATTATCATTATTATGAGCTCCAAATCCTCTTGAGGATACAACCTCTATTTTACAAGTAGCAACTTGCTGAGAGCACCAACTCTCTGGTTTCTCTATGGTTTCTCTAGCACCCACTAGAAGGAAGAACCAACTCCCTGAGTGTTCTAGCACCAACTGAATGTAAGCACCAACTTCTAGTCACACGGGAACCAACCTGTATAATAGAGAATAGTTTCTCCCTTGCACCAACCTGCCACCCTAGTTTTTCTAGATGCAACCAGATGGAAGCTACAACTCCCTTTGCTCAAGCACCCACTTGAAACTTCTGAGGACAACAGTCCTCCCTAGTACCTCCATACCACCCTGAAATATAAATCTTTTCTTTTTATTACTTTATCACGGTGACACAACATTTATCTATGGCTTACCAGTCTCATCATTGTTCTTCTACACTGCTCTGCTTTTCCTGCATCAGTGTCTCTCTTCTCGCATGAGTCACTCTAAAACAGTAGCCCACATCTATTCTCTGTTCAATGCTTTTATACTCTATGTGACCCTTTTGCATTCTTCATGCACAATGCCTCTGCATGCTCTACCTCACTATTGCATAGCTCCTCAACTGAATTCCTTCACCCTCACAGTTCTACATACATCTCTCACGTCAAGTCATCTCCTGATCATCATGGAAACTCTTCATCTTATCTGGCGGTTCTATTTCCTATGAGTTTATCATCAGTGGGCTTATCCTGAGATTCTATGCCTTCTATGGCAGTGTGACTCTTCATCTTCTCTGTCATAGTTGAGCTTATCCTCTTTGTTACAGTTACAGTCTTCGATGCTTTTTCCATCTGTCAATTATTTCTAGGATGAGTCTTCATTCCACTGGTAGTTACCTCAAAACCCTTCATTTTCTCTGGCGATCACCCTCTAGCTCCTCGAGTTCTCTGGTCAATACAATCACTTTGTTCTGACAGTTACAGCTAGTCAATTATGGCTTCCTTGGTTTCTAAGCCTCTTCCTTCACATGACCACTGAGAGTGACCAAACACCTATTCAAAAGGTGTTTCGTGACTCGCAACCTCGGGGATATTGGTATGAGGCATCTCGACTGTCCCAAGTCTCGATCTTCGATGTGGAGCCTAGCGACGCTAGCTCCTTTCTCTATTCTCTCTCTCCATGTGACTACTGGTTGTGACCATTCGCTAATCAAAAGGGGGAAACACAATCTCGACGATCTTCGATGTGGATCCCAATGACATGCTAGCTCCTCCCTTAATCCTTCGATGATGTGACCTTGGCTATGACCATGGTCCAAACATTCGAGCGCTTTGCGATTTCACATATCGCGAATTCCTGCTATGAGTTGCCTCGAAACTCCCACCTTGTGAAACTCCGACATACTTCATATCATATCAATGGTTGAGATCTCTCCCTTTGATCGATGGCCACGATCATGTTGTGACCTCGCGTGTCGGGTGTTTTAACATGAGCCAACCCCGAATGTTCCAACTCCTGATATCCGAAATACTCTAAATTGACGGCCCACATCCCTCTGTGATCTAACGGTTGTGATCATGTCACGACCTCACACCTCGTGAGTTCCTGCAAATATTCATTTGACTTTCCTGATTTGCGAGTCAACAAAATGCTAATCTCTCGCCACGTATCCTCTAGATCCAACGACCAAGATCATTTCGCGACTTCACATATCATGAGTTCCTACATCTCCGCCTTTGACTTTCCTGATTTACGAGTCAGTGAAATGTTGATCTCCCACCACGTGTCCTCTGGATCCAACGACCCAAATCATTTTGCGACTTCGCATATCATGAGTTCCTACACCACTCACCTTTGACTTCTCTATTTTGTGAGTCAGTGAAATTCCAATCACTCGCCATGTGTCCTCTGGCTCCAATGGCTAGGATCATTTTGCGACATTGCATATCACGAGTTCCCACAACACTCACCTTTGACTTCTCCAGTTTGTGAGTCAGCGAAATGCCAATCGCTCGCCACGTGTCCTCTAGCTCCAATGGCTAGGATCATTTCGCGACCTTGGAAAACAACTTCCTCCGTGCTCCAGATTCTCGATTGTCGATTTCTTGATTTCTAGATCCAACGGATTTTGGTCCTCGCATTAAGATTCGATGACCACTATTGCTCCTCCTCTTGAGCAGTGGCTTTCTCAAATATCTAAGTGTCAAAGGCCACGACCTTTGATCCTTCTGTGAGCCTCGATGTATGGGATCTCATCTGCGCATCTCAGAATGCTATCTCTCATGAGCTTTGATCTCTTTATATTGTTTTCTTCTTCACCTAGGCTTACGTTGTTCCTGTTTCGCCATCGTTGCACACTCTGATCTTGCCACCAATGATAGGAACATACTCTTCCTATAAGCATGCCAACGATGCTGCTATTCTTTCCATCAATGACAAGCACACTCTGCTTGTAAACATGCCAACACACCTAGTCCTAGTTAACTGGCCATGCAATCATCAGTTAACTAGTCAAACCATAGTGAAACAAGGAGAATATCAATCACACATGTGGAATTCACCTTACTGGTGATGATCCCAATGTAAGTGTGCATTACTAGTGATGATCCAAAGGTTAACATGAAACACTTGGTGATAAAACCAATGTTTACATGAAAAAATTCACTCAACTAGTTTAACTGAATGGTAACTAAGAATTGAATGGAGGGTATGTGGCACCCTTGTCTAAGGGAGAATACTCTCAATGAGGGGAGAATATATCAGAGTAAGGGACCCTCAACATAACCAAATATCCTAGGTGTGTGTAATATCTCCAACATAATTTCCATGCCTTTCCATGCCTTTCCTTTCCATGCCTTGCATTTCCATACCTAGACATATACCTAGACCTAGACCATACCTTCCCATGCCTTTCATTGCATTGTATTGTCTTTCCTTGACTTTCCATGCCATGATTTTCCTTGTCATGCCATGTATTTCCTTTCCTTTCCTTGCCATACCTAGACCTAGACCTATACCTATACCTTGCCTTGCATTGTCTTGCCTTGCCATACCTAGACCTATACCTTTCCTTTCCTTTCCTTAACATGTCTATCCTTTCCTTGCAGTCCATTTACTTGGATTTCCTTGAATTTCCATACCATGATTTTACTTGTCAAGCCATGTATTTCCTTGCCTTTCCTCATTTTTCCATGACATTATATGCCTTTCCTTTCCATGTCATGCCACACCTAGCCTTGCCTTTTCTTGACTTTCCATGCCATGCCTTTCCCTACTATTCCATGCCTTTCCTTTTCATTCCATTATTTTCCTTGTCATGCATTTCCTTGCTTCACCATGCCTTGCATTTCCTTTCCTTTCTATACCTAGACCCAGACCTAGACCTTTCTTTTCCTTTCCATGCCATGCCTTTCCTTATTGTGCCATGAATTTCCATGACATGCCTTGCCTTGCCATGCCTTGACTTTCCTTTCCATGACTTTCATTTGCTTTCCTTGACTTACCATACCTAGATAAAGACCTTGCCTTGCCTTACCTTTCCATGTCTATCCTTTCCTTTCCTTTCCTTGCATTGTCTTGCCTTGCCTTGAATTACCATGCCTTTTCTTTCTATGCCATGCACTTCCTTTCCATGCCTTGCCTTACCTTTCCATGCCTCGCATTGCCTTTCCCTGCCATACCTCTACCTATACCTTTCCTTGCCTTGCCATATTTAGCCTTGTCTTGCATTGCATTTCCTTGCCTTGACTTTCCATGCCATGCATTTCCTTGCCTTCCCTTGCCATGCCATGCCTTTCATTTCCTTGACTTTCCCAATGCCATGCCATGCCTTGAATTTACATTCCATGCCTTTCCTTATCATGCCTTGCCATGCCTTTCCATGCCTTTCATTTCCTTGTCTTTCCTTTCCATACCTAGACCTAGACCAAGACCTAGACCGTTCCTTTCCTTGCCTTGCCTTTCCATGTCTAGAATTTCCTTATATTTCCTTTCCTTGTATTTAATTGACTTGCCATTCCACTCTTTTCCTTGTCATTCATTTCCTTCCCTTTCCATGTCTATCATTTTCTTGCATTACATTGTCTTGCCTTGCCTTACCATACCTTCCCTTGTGTTGCATTGTCTTGCCATGCATCGTCTTTTTATGCCTTGACTTTCCATGCCTTGTAATTAAATGGTATAGGTCATGGTATAGGTCATGTTATAGGTCATGGTATATGTCATGGTCTAGGTCATGGCTAAGGTGTAGTTCTAGGTCTAAGTCATTGTTTAGGTCTAGGTCTAGGTCTATGTCATGGTTTAGGTCCAGGTCTAGGACTACGTCCAAGTCTAGTTCTAGGTCTAGGTCATGCCATGTTTACCCTTTCCTTACCTTTCCTTTCATTGCCTTGCCTTGCCTTGCATTTAATTTCCATGTCTTTCCTTTCCATTCCTTGTCTTGCCTTGCCATGCCTTGTCTTGCCTAGCCATACCTAGACCTAGAATTAGACCTTTCCTTGCCATGAATTTCTATACCTTGTCTTGCCATGTCTATCCTTTCCTAGCCTTGTCATGTGTTTCCTTACCATTCATTTCCATGCCATGCCATGCCATGCCTTTCCATACCATGCTTCTTGGTTTGGAAATTATGCCCCCATACCAAATTGTCAACATGTCCTTGAATGTCTTGAGGAGGCTAGTTGCAACTCACGATAAAACTCTAACCAAGACTCATATGTACAAACCGTTAGTTGCATTGGATTCAGGGCATTAGGTTTTATTTAGGGGAAACCTTCGTTGTCATTTCGTTGCCCAGGTTTTATTTAGGGGAAACCTTCGTTGTCATTTCGTTGCCCAGAAAAGAATTTGTTGGAGGATCTCGAGAACTAGGATTTTTCTTAGTGAGGAACGATGCAATTTCTAAACAAGAGGTCAATTTTCAAGAACATTGTGCTAGGTGATTTTGGGTAGTGTGGTCATGTGGGCCTTGGCCAAACATATGTGTTTGATCTTACAGAACTTCATTATGGAATTCAGTTTGGACATTATTTGCCCAAACCAAATTGCTAACATGTCCTTAAACAGATTGAGGAGGAGAGTTGCAACTCATGATAAAAATCTAACCTGACCTCAGATCAATGAACCATCAATTGAATTGGATTTGGGGCAATGGGTTTCAGCTAGGAGGATCCATCCACTGTCATTTCATTGTTCAAAAAATAATTTGTTGGAGGATATTAGGAAGTAGGGATTTTCTCAGTGAGGCATAGTGCAATTTCTGAACAAGAGGTCGATTTTCAAGAACACAGTACCGAACGATTGTGGGTAGTGTGGTCACATTGGCCTTGGACAAAAATATGTGTGGGAGATTACAAAAGTATGTTATGGTGTTCGGTTTAGACATTATTCCCCCAAACCAAATTTCCAACATGTCCTTAAATGGCTTGAGGAGGTGAGCTTCAACTCGCGATAAAACTCTAACCAGGCCTCAGATGGAAGAACCGCCAATTGCATTGGATTCAGGGCACCAAATTTTAGCTAGGGGGGGGCCTTTTTCTATTATTCCATTTCCTAAAAAGATTTTGTTGGAGGATCTCGTGAACTAGGGTTTTTCTTAGTGAGTCATAATGAAATTTTTGAACAAGAGGTCGATTTTCAAGAACACTATGGAAATCGATTATGAGTAGTGTGGTCACATGGGCCTTTTCCAATAAAATGTGTGAGATCTTATGAAACTTATTTATGTTTCTTGGTTTCAATTTTATGCCCCCAAACCAAATTTTCAACATGTCCCTGAATGACTTGAGGAGGTGAGTTGCAAGTCATGATAAAACTATATCCGAGCCTCGAATGGACAAACCGTCGATTGCATTGGATTCGGGGCACTGGGATTAAACTAGCTAGGAGCATGTTCAGAGGCAGTGATTCTTTGGAGACAGTTCATACCATCATGGAAGGGATAGCTTCTCTGTCAGAGGGAGCAAAAAATTAGGTGTATTGGAGAGAAGGAATGGTAGTGGATCTAGTAGTGAAGATAGAGAAAAATTCAGGTGGAAGAAGTACCTTCCTTTCTAAGAGGGTGTGTTGATGTTTTGGTAGCATCTGAAATGTACTTACAAATAGGCATGTGTTTTGCATGTGGAAGTTATCGAAAATATTCTAGTCTTGAGTTTACTTTAGTTAGAAGGAATTAATTAATTGATGAGAGGTTGAGGTCGAGAGACTTGGTGAGAGACAAAGGTATGGAATTGTGTGAGATACATTTTTGAGAGACTTGGTGAGTGACCAATGTTGAGGATAGAAAAGAAGGAATTTTTCTAGTAAGGAGTGTAGGAGAAAAGAAGGAATTTTGCTAGTAAGGAGTGTAGGAGAAAAGGACTTTTTCTTACACTAGAGTGAGGATATATCACTGATTGGGTGAAGAGAGTTAATCCAAGTATTGATAAGAGTGTTGGATGAAAAAGGACCATGATTCAATATCTTGATAGGTGGAGAAAGACTTTCAGCTAGAGGTCATACAGGTCAAGGAGGAGAGAGAGAAAAAGTAGCCATAGGTGGGTTTCAAAGGACAAAGACAAGAGGGAAGAGTAGATTCATACAGAGCTTATCGTACGAGATTTCCATACATATCCATGGGTCTCAGTGGAGAAGTCCTGGATATTTATGAGGCATACAAGGGAAATTCGTAGATGTTCGTGGGCCATAGAAGGGAAAGTCGTGGATGCATTGGAAAATGTGTCGATACAGGGTCGTACAAGATCAAAAGAGTTTCCAGGTTAGTCTACAGTGTATAATTATCTCAGTGAGCCATTATCNNGAGTTTCCAGGTTAGTCTACAGTGTATAATTATCTCAGTGAGCCATTATCTCTGTTATGGGAGCCCTGATTGACCTTAATAAAAGAATCATTGGAATGGTTTTCTCTCTGGGATTTTTCCAGGGATTGTTCACCCAAAATTCTTGGTGTTATTATGAGCTTGATTTGGTTTCTTGTTTATGCTTCTGCTGCATGTTTCATTAATTAACCTAGTTGTTATTTGATTCAGTAAATATATGCTTCTTGGAATTAACTTCCCCATGCTAGGTTGAATGGGAAATATCAACATGGTATCAGAGCATACCAAGGGTTGAATCTGTTTAAGAAAATAAACATGGTATCTGAGCCAAGGCTTTGAAGGAAAGAGCGTTTAAGAAAATAAACATGGTATCTGAGCCAAGGCTTTGAAGGAAAGAGCGAGCCTAGTCTCTGAAAGGAGGAAACCAAGAGGATATATATTATTAGGTATATAACCAGCAGAGGAAATCAAAGGATATATTTTCAACAACAGTATTGGGAATAATAGGTGTTTTTGCAAGTATACATAGGCATTTGTGAGTCACAATGTAGATAGTCGCGAACATCCGCAAGTTACAAAAGGACATGTCGCAGACATCTGTGGGTCAAACAAGGAAAAGTCGCAGACATTTGCGGGTCAAATAAGGACAAGTCATGGATAGGTCATACATGACAATACAAGGTAGTTCCAACATAGGGTTATCATATTAGATATTGAAGATGGTGAACACATTGAAGATTGAGGACATGTTAGAAGGGGAAACAAACTTCCAAGCTTGGAAGGAAAGGATTCTTCTTCTGTTACAGGAGAATGACCTCAAAGATTATGTTGAGGTTGTGGTTGCAGACCTTGTGGATCCACGGGAATTGGTAGTTCATAATAAGAAGGAAGTGAAGTCCAAGCGGGTGTTTCTAGAATCAATGAAGGATCACTAGATTTTGCACATTTCTGAGAAGAAATCTTCCAAGTAAAAGTATGATGCTTTGGTGAGTCTATACCAAAACAATAATACAATCATGTTTCTACATTTGAAGCACCGGATTCAAGTTATTAGGATGTCTAGTGAGGACATTATTGTGAATTATATTATGAATATTACACAAATCCGAGATCATCTTGCAACGATTGGTGAAACAATACAAGAGGTTGAGTTGGTGAATGTAGTGTTGAGATATCTTCCCAAGTCTTGGGAACCTTTTGTGAAGGGGATCTATGCACGAGAGACAGTGTTAAGGTTTGACACACTATGGACTGATTGTATTCAAAAGGAGACTTAATTAGATTCCAGGGATGGTTTGAAGAGGATACATGATGAGAATTTTTCTCTTTCCAGTCAGGCAAGGAAGGGAAAGTTCAATATGGAAAGAGAAAGAAGGACATAAGAAAATTCAAGTTCTTTGAATTTCACAAGTTTGGAAATTATGCAAGGAAATTTTCGCACAGGAAGAAAGGGGGAAAACGAAATGCAATCAGAGGTAGTTGCGTCGACAAAGGCTCAAGTGGACGCGTTTTGCAGTAAGTTTGAACAGATAGAGTTATTACTTGTTTCCTAGACTTTTTTGGGCATGATATCAGCTGATACATGGTTTTTAGATAATGGAGCCACATGTCACATGAAAGGAGAATGAGAAATGTTAGATATATTCACAGAGTTTGACTCAAAGATGCATGTGGAATTTGGTATGGGGACCAAGCATACAATGAAGGGATTTGGAACAATGTCATTCTGGATGAATTCATGAGGCACATTAAGAGTGTAGGATGTGCTATGGGTGCCAAAACTCAAGAGGAGTGTGATCTCAATCTCAATTATTGACAAGAAGGTATTTGATGTAGCGTTTTAGGAAGGAAAGGAACTTATTATTCCCAGAGGATATAGGTTAGACAAAAAAGTTTTCTTTGGATTTAGAGAGAGAAAATTGTATAGGCTAAAGAACCAGCCTATGAGAGAAATTTCCAGCAACACAGTGACAAAGAACAAGGAGTAGGTAGTTCTGAAGGTTAAGAAACTCAAAGGGAGTCATATTTCAGGTTCAAGAGGGAAGGATTAGCCTTCCAAATCAGTCAAGAAGGAGTCACGGTACGAGATGGAAATGTAAGATGCACAAGAGAAGAAGACTTCTAGGAGCATTTTCAGAGGCAGTGAGTCTTCAGAGACAAGTCATACCATCATGGCCAGGATAGATTTTGTGTCAAAGGGAGCAACTAATCAGGTTTATTGGAGAGCAGACATGGTAGTGCATCTGGTAGTGAAGATAGAGAAAAATCCAGGTGGGAGAAGTACCTTCCTCTCTAAGAGGGAGTGTTGATATTTTGGTATCATAAGACATGTACTTCCACATAGGCATGTATTTTTCATGTGGAAGTTGTTGAAAATATTCTAGTCTTGAGTTTACTTTAGTTATAAGAAATTAATTAAAGTAAAATTGTATTTATTAGTGAATTGAGTTATTTAAGGACATTCTTAGCATGTAGCATGTAATCTAAATCTTAAGTGGGTGTGAGAAGTAATCTGAACTATAGATCACTTTGAATATTAGAAATAGATTGTAAATCATGATTATAAAAGAAAGTTTGGCGTATAGGAGAAGTCATTTTTGATGAGAGATCAAATTCAAAGACTTGTGTTGAGAGAGTCGACATAATCGAGACTATTAATGAGAGGTCAAGGTTGAGAGACTTGGTGAGAGACCAAGGTAGGGACTTGTGTGAGATACACATGTGATAGACTCAGTGAGATACCAAGGTTGAGGATAAAAAAGAAGGAATTTTTCTAGTAAGGAGTGTAGGAGAAAATAAGGACTTGTGATTACACAAGAGTGAGGAGATCTCATTGGTTGGGTGAAGAGAGTTCATCCAAGTATTGATGAGAGGGGTGGTTCACAAAGGAATTTGATTCAATATATTGATAGGTGGAGAAGGAATTTCATCTAGAGGTCATGCAAGTCAAGGAGGAGAAAGAGAATAAGTAGCCACAAGTGGGTTTCAAAGGACAAAGACCAGAGGGAAGAGAAGATTCATACTAAGCTTGTCATATGGGATTTCCATACATATCCATGGGTATCAGTGGAGACAGTCACAAATATCCACATGGAATAGAAGGGAAAGTCGTGGATGTCTGTGGGCCATAGAAGGGAAAGTCATGGATGCATTAGAAAACATGATGGTATAGGTTCGTACAGTAGCACATGAGTTTCTAAGTTTGTCTGCAGTGTATAATTATTTCAGTGGGTCATTATCCCTATTACGAGAGCCTTGAATTGACCTTAATAAAAGCATCATTGGACTGGTTTTCTCTCCGGGGTTTTTCCAGATGTTTTTCACTTGAAATTCTTGGTGTTTTTATGTGCTTTATTTAGTTTCCTTGTTTATGCTTCCACTACATGTTTCGTTGAGTAACCTAGTTGTGCTTTGATTCAGTAAATATATGTTGCTTGGAATTAACTGACTAATGCTATGTTGAAGGGGAAATATCGACATGGTATCAAAGCATACCAAGGGTTGAATCCACTTAAGAAAATCAACATTAACTTGAGTGGTTAAGATGAAAAGTTATTATCCTCCCCACTTAAATTCAAACTCTACTTGTAACATGTTTGTTGTTAATGAACCAATTATTGATTGAATTTATATATTGATTGAAACACACACATATAGATTATTATTTTTTTTTTTAATTCTAATTACATGTGATAATTTTTGGATTATTATATCAATTTATAAAAAAATAACATTAAAACAATCCCATACCCAAATTCTATTTTTTTTTCTAGGGAATTGTTTTAGCAACTTGATACATTTTTCCATGGAGAGACACTAATCACGTGTCTCTGAAGTAAGTAAAAACATTATATAATCAAGGAGAATGACTATATTCAAAGGATTGTGCAAAAGTGTTGTTGGTGATCTTTTAGATCCCAATTTTCAATTCCACTCCATCCTTAGAAAGCTTGTCTACTTCATAGTTCTCGCCTCTTTAAACATATGTAAAAGAAAGTTGCAAGAGGCATAATTTTAGAAATAGGTTGTCATGAAAGAGGTTGCAATGTGAATTTGTAAATGAAAAAAATTGAATCAAAAGAAGAGAGTCTCCATAAATTTGGATTTGAGAGTTTACTCCATTTTCCCGCACTGGCATTAAGGCTAATTTTAGAACCATAAATTCACAAAAAATATTTGTCTCATTGCCTATTTAAACCTTTAAAGATATTCTCTAAGTGGGGGAGAGATGCAAAATTTCCCCAATCTAACTTTAGGGGACTCTCTTCTTTATTTATTTCTACTTTAGGGGACTTCTTTGAGATGCATTTCTTTTTCTTTTGAAAAAATATAGAGAGGATGCTCACACTTTGGATTACAGATTTCAATGGCATGGTATCCTTATTTTCAAAGATCTTAGAATTTTGAGTCAACCAAATTGCTCAGGATATGATTACTGGAGATATTTATACTTCTTTGTGTCCTTGTTCATTTGTCGATTCTAGAGGGTTTCTTTCATGGATTTCCATTTCCAAGCATTGTTCAAACTAGTCCAAAATATGTTTCCTGTCAAACTTCTAGAGTATAAACATGGGTCAAAATAAGCTAAAGGTTGTTCTAGAGTCATATTTGTAGAGACAACATTGACCTAGTCCCTCATAGCTTATTTTTTAAAGGACATCTCATGTTAAAGATTTATTATTTAGCAATAACCACATGAATTTCTTTTATTTGGATGGGAATTTGAATTTATAGAGAAGCCTCAACCACCATGATTGTGGGTTGTCATTACCCTCAGTAGTAAGGGTTTTGTATCCTAGTCTGAGCTCATAGCTACTTATAGGATTCAAACTCTAGATGAGCTTATATTTTTCATCGTCTTTTGAGTGTAGCATTCCCATAATTCTACATTCTCCTCTTGAATTCCAATATCCTCCCAAGAATTGTTGTGGCCTATCCAAAGTTATAACTATCTAAGATACTTCTCTCAAAGTATGGTAGCCCGGTCTTCTTAAGTCCATAATTATTTGGAGTTGGAGTCTATATGCTTCATTTTTTCCAATCCAGAGGTCCAAGCCAATTTGGACTTTGTTACCTCTGCCAATTATTCATACCAACCAATTTCCTATCTAGAGGAAGGTCCTAACCATTTATTTCCATATTATTGATGTGCTTTGAATATGTTGAACTGAATGTCTAGCCCATTCCTCTATGGATTCAAGAGTAAATTATTTATCTTTGATTACTTCTTCCCAGAGTCCAAACCCTTATATCAATCTCCATACATTGTTGGTTGTGAGAGCATTTGAAAAATGGAATACATTCTTAAGGTCCTATCCACCTTGAGATTTTGGACCAACAAGCTATTTCTAGGAGGATAAAACCATCTATTTTTTCCTTACCTCTCCAGACCAGATGAACCTGAAATTTAATTGTCTGATTTTGTCCAAGACTCTTTTTGGAATCCATGACATCTAATATAGAAGGATGGCTTCCAGGAACATATTTGACAAGAACAAATCGACCACCTATGGAGAGTCATTGATTGCACCATGTGTTGAGTTTCTTCTCTACCTTGGCTATTAGCTACTGTCAGACGCCTTTTTGACATCAGTTTGATTTCAAATGAAATCCCAAGTATTTCATTCCATTATATGTTTCCAATACCTAAAAAGGAAAGACTTGGGAATACAAATATTTTTCATTCTCCAAGAGACCCTACTAGATGATTATTGACTTGTCAATGTTTAGTTTCATACATGCTTCCTCACATAAGATATTAATAATCTCACTAAGATTTTCAACATGAAAGTACCAACATTTATACTTTTGATGTTTCCAATTCTAGTAGCATCCTTGATAGTTTCAAATACTAAATCCACCAAACAACATTAATTTCTTATATCACCCTATTTCTACCACCCACAAAAAAATTAGTATGAGGGCTTGGGTAAAACAACCCCACCTCCACCCTCATATGCACATGGGAGTAGGGGGGACATTATGAAAAACATATTATAATATGTTTTTCATAATATCTTCCCCCACCCCCAACTTCATATATGTTTTGTATAATATCCCCCCTCACCCTCACCCTCACCCTCATATTACAATTTTCACACAAAGAATCACCAAGGGAGTAAAGTAGTGCCCATGTGGACAAAGGGAGTTTACCCGAAACTTCTAAAAGTGAATGTTTGTGTCTGATCACCATGAACAATTTGTTGTGAGAAAATAAAAATAAAAATAATTAGATTTGCTTATACCAAGTCAATCCATCTGAATCTCACATTCTTTCTAACAACAACACACGAGGTGCATGGTACTCCTCATTACAAGACATTTCACTCTCCAATCATAATATTATCACAAAAATATTAGAGTCATGTTTTTAGAGACAACATTGACCTAGTCCCTCATAGCTTATTTTTTAAAGGATGTCTCGTGTTAAAGATTTATTGTTTAACAATAACCACATAGAGTTCTTTTATTTGGATGGTCATTTGAATTTCTATAGAATCCTCAACCACCAA
>CBVK0103769598.1:0-10964 GCA_900067695.1 Picea abies
AAAGTCAGCGATGAACTCATCGCTATAGTCCCTGACCTTGGCCTTCCGGCAGGGACTAATAAGGAGAATTACTTAAATAGTTCCCTCGAGATATCTTAAATGAAAAAAAAAAAATTCACTTGATGTGCTACCTCCTCCTCATAAAGTCACATTTTCCGCCCTAGTGTGTGATGACCGGTCTCCCTTTACGTTGAGCGTATTGAGCCCATGATCCACCACTTGTTTCCATCGCACCACATGTGAAGTCATTGAGGTTATACCTTACCTTCATTGGATTGAGTATGTGTGACCTTATCGCGTGCTTTGGCTCAAGTGGCTGCCGTCTTTGTCTATACATATCGCTTCTCTTCTCACGAGTAATTCCGACCTATCCCTAAACTAATTATTTGAACCTCACCTTAGTATTTGTCTACGTGAATGTGAGTTCCATAGGAAGTCGCACTTGCACACTTCAATGCAAAGTCGTTCACCTACTCACCTTTTAGACCTAGATTACGATGGACCAATGGGAACTGCCCACACTGTTGGTGTTGGCATTTTGAATACTGCATTACAATCACAATGTATAGAAGGGGGAACATTTATATCCTAATTTCTTATATCCTAAACCCCATTAAATTCAGTGTTCCAAGTCAACAAATTTTGTGTGTTGAATTGCCCTAAAAATTGTCCCTTTGTTGCCTTCTTGCTAACACTAGTGCACATGAAGGTATTTCATATTTTATAGTAATGAAATAGGGAGAGAAGAAATCTATGCACCTTCTCCATCTCAACCAAGAGAGGCCATCTATCTGCTCTAGTCATTGAATGGTAGAGTTAATCATAACTTAAGAGTGGAGGGTTCTCGTTGCATTTAGTAGAGTATGAGTGGGGTGAGACTTTAATTATGTTGAAAACTGCCATTCAAACCCTTTACAAGTGATTTTCCATAACTTATATTATGTCTTGAACATTTACTTAATAAGGTGAAAACCCTAATTTATTTTCATTTTCCCAAGCCTAAGCTTAGAGCCAAGAAGCCATCCGAACCCTCTTTCATGGATATAGTGTTCATATATTTTCTTGGAAACCTATGAATCTTTTGTCAAAGTGGGTGCAACTTGTCATTCTCAAGTTACTATTAAAGTAATTGTTCCATCTTGCCATGTTTTCCCTCTATTGGCCTACACAATGAATAAGAATTAAAGTAAAACTAGGGAAGTATCTTCTTTCCAAGGTAAAATCTCCTTCATACATTATTTGAATCATGCACAATAATTTGGATTTGAATAATCATTATAGTAGTTTAAATTTATTTTTATGATATAATTTTTCCTTTGTAGTATATTTTCATTATTAAGCCTTTTTTGGAACTCACTTTGTAACTAGGAATAGATGTGCTTTTGGTTTTCTAACTAACATATAATGATTATTTATTTGGTGTTGGTAAAAACATAGATTTAGCAACATGACTTCAAAAAAGGGGAGAAGATCAAAGAACAAGGAAAGATAAAGTAGTCATGCTCGAATTCAATCCCATCTTCAATGACCCACATCCCATTGTTTGTGCACAATATGAAAGGATATTTGGAAATCTATTCAGAACATACCACAAAGTTTCCTTGGTGCTAGAACTACTTCCCTCCACAAAGGGAAAAGATAATAAAGGAGAAAAAGAAACAAAAGATATAATTATTAACCCTGTTCATATGAATTATATGGTTCAATTGTCACAATTGTTGGGTATGTGTTACATTGTTTACATGATTATGGGTCTCCTTATTAGGGGTTTTTGGGGCAGAGCCCCGAATTTTTTTGAGGGGTTTGGGCAGTATTTCGCTTTTGGTAGGGGTGGGTTTTCTCCTTTGGTGGTTTAGTGGCACATGGTATTTCAACCCATGGTTTTCTAATTCCAGTTAAGGAATAGTGGCACATGGTATTTCAACCCATGGTTTTCTAATTCCAGTTAAGGAACTAAGGTTGTAATCTAATCCATGTCAATGGATTAGGGTTTTTCTGGATGCCACGGGATCCTATATATTGTATTGTAAACCATGAAGTTGGATTATAAATAGAATTAGAGGTGCGACTCTAAAATAGCTTTTTGGTTTTCCTGATTGGGTTTCTAGGGTAAATCTCTTTGTATATGTGTGATTGCAATTGTTTTATTTTATATGTTAAGAATTTGCATGTACATTGCAATATTGTAAAATGTTTAAAACTTACATTTGGTATTAGAGAAGTTATTGGCTTTAGGGGGATGCCTTTGTGGCCAAGGGTTTGTCTTGGGTTTGTGATAAACCTTGTTATAATGGGAGCTCTATGGTATTGATTCTTGTGGTAAAAATAAATGGCGAGCAGTTCAAAAATAAAGATCGAAAAATTTAGTGGGAAAAGTTTTTAGATGTGGAAGTTCAATATGGAAGATATTTTCATAGACAAAGATCAATTGGTCATTGTAGATCTAGAAACTGCACCTACAGAAGGAAAATAGAACAATCTGATTTTGTCTCTCAAATTCAGTATTACTAAGAAAATAGAACAATCTGATTTTGTCTCTCAAATTCAGTATTACTAAATGTGTTATGGGAAGCTATATCCAAGGCATTATGGAATAAGTTAGGGGCTTTGTATTGGTCTAAGTCCCTAGTAAATAAATGTTTGCTCTGGAAGAAGTTGTACAACCTAAGGATGAAAGATGGAGACTTGGTAACAGAGCATCTAAACACCTTCAATATTGTGGTAAGTCAGTTATTGTCTATTAATATTAAGATTTTTGATGATCATAAGTGTACCAGTTTATTGTGTTGTTTACTAGAATCATGGGATAGTCTAGTTATGGCCATAGGTAGTAATGCAACTACTTTAAGTTTTGATGATGTGGTCTAATCCTTGTTTTCGGGGGAGACGAGGCAAAAAAACATGGAAATCCAAAGCACAAATACCTTATTTGTAAGAGGACGGTCCTAGGAAAGAAATAAAAATAAGTCCTCAAGTGGGAGATTTAAATCTAGAGGAAGGAAAGAAATAAAAATAAGTCCTCAAGTGGGAGATTTAAATCTAGAGGAAGATCTAAAACTCCAAGAAAATTCATAAAGGTATGTTGGAGATGTGGAAAAGAAGGGCATTCAAAGAAACAATGTAGATCCAAAAGTGTTGAGAGATGGAAGGGATATGATGATGCCTCTTCTACATAATAAAAAACCTTTGCATATGAAGGATGGATGTGTACTTGGATTCTTCAAGCACACATACAAATCATGAGGCATGGATGGTCTATTCAGGTGCATCATTTCATATGACCCCTTACAGGGAGTGCTTTTGTGAGTATGAAAGGTATGATGGGGGTGATGTTTTTCTAGGAGATATATTGATAGTAAAAATCATAGGATGAGGAAAAGTCAAGTGGAAGCTCATGGGTGGTAGGATTAGAACACTCCTTAGTGTTTTTCACATCCTAGGATTGGCCAAGAATTTTATTCCTGTAAGCAAGATGGACAATGTAGGTGTAAAAACAATGTTTGAAAAGGAAACCTACATGATGGTTTGAGGAGCAATGGTGTTGCCAAGGGGAGTTCTGATTGGAACTTTGAATAAGATGTTGGGAACCACTATTAGGGATGGGTGCAATAGTTACATTGTTCCTGATATTGGAGTTGGAGAAGGAAAAGATCCTACAATCTCTGGAGAAAAGACTATGTTGTGGCATCAAAGACTAGGGCATATCATAGAGAAGGACCATTGAGTATGACACGGTAAAGGTATGGTCGAAGGTATGGTCGAAGGTATGGTCGAAGGTATGTCCAATTACTCTTTGGATTTTGATTTCTATGAACATTGCTTATATGGGAATAAAAATTTGGTAAGATTCTCCTCTGGTGCTACAAGGGTAGAGGGAATATTATAGTTGGTGTGTAGTGATGTGTTTGGACCTATGTCTCCTCCATCGCTGGGTAAATATGTGTACTATGTCTCATTTGTAGATGATTTCTTGAGTAATACGTAGATTTATTTCCTTAGGAAGAAATATGAAGTCTTTGACAAATTTAGTTTAAGGCTCTTGTGGAAAATTAGAAAGAGAACATAATTAAGGTGCTAAGGATAGATAATGATGGAGAATTCAATAGGAATGAATTCAAGGAATTTTGCAAGAAATGCAATATAGAAAGGTAGAAGAATACTCCATACACACCTTAGTAGAATGGAATTGTAGAAAGGATGAACATGACACTGATGAAAAGAGGAGGGAGCATGCTCAATGGTGTTGGGTTGGGACGAGAATTCTTGGCAAAGGTAGTGGACACTACATGTTACCTGGTAAATCGATCACCCTCGTCAATTTTGGATGACATGACTCCACATGAGGTATGGACTGGTAAGAAACCCTCTTTGACACATCTCATGGTTTTTTACTATGATCCTTATGTACAGGTTCCAAAGGAATTAGGAGTAAGCTAGATAAAAAGGTTGAAAAGTGTATCTTTATTGGGTATAAGGATGGTCTAAGAGGTTAAAATCTTTGGAACCTAGAAATTAAGAAGGTACTGTATAATCGAGATGTGGTATTTAGAGAAATCAAAGACGTTGTCAAACATGAAGTCCTACTAAGGAAGGAAGAACCAGAGAAAATAGAGTTTCAATTGAAGGAGATTGAATTAGACTCTACATAAGAACATTAATCAAAAGAAGAAGAGCCTCATACTCTAGTATTGAGGAGATCAGTTCGAGAAAGAAGGAAACGAGAAAGGTATACTCCACTTGATTTTCATTCAAATTTTGCTTTGTTTCTTAATGATGGTGATCTTAGAATTGTTAGGGAGGTAGTGGATTGAGAGGATGGAAAAATCTAGAAAAATGCCATGGTTGAAGAAATGATAGACTTGGACAAGAATGAGGCTTGGGATCTAGTGGAGTTGCTGACTAGAAGAAATCTCATTGGCAACAAATGGATGTTTAAGAAGAATTTGAATGCAGAAGGGAAAGTGGAGAAATACAAAGCTCAATTAGTAGTAAAAGGTTATTCCCATGTAGAGGGAATTGACTTTGGTGATTTTTTTTCTTCTGTTGCCAAGTTAAATTCTATTAGATTTATTTTATCTGTTGCTATTTCTCTTGATTTTGAAGTAGAATAGATGGATGTGAATACAACATTCCTACACTGGGATCTAGAAGAAGAAATATACATGTAGCAACCAAAAGGATTTGTAGTGAAGGGAAATAAAGAGCTAGTACGCAGGCTGAAAAATTCCTTGTATGGGTTAAAGAAATCACCAAGGATGTGGTACCAAAAATTTGATATTTATATATTGGGACTTGTCTTCACAAGAAGAAAAGCCAATCACTATGTGTATTTCAAATTAGTCTGTGATCATCTTATTTATTTGGTCTTGTATGTGGATGATATGTTGTTGATATGAAATAACAAAGAAATTATCTAAGATGTGAAAACTCAATTGTACTCTAAATTTGACATGAAATATCTTGGTGCTGCAAATTTTATTTTGGGCATGAAAATTAAAATAAATTAGGAAAACAATCAACCTTGGTTGAACCAGAGAAAAAACTTTGAGTCAATGTTGCAAAGGTTTAATATGCAAGAACATAAACATGTCAAGGTCCCTATTTTTGTAGGTTTAAATTTATCTACGTAGATCAATGCCTGAAGACACAAGAAGAGGAAGAGGACATGTCCCATGTTCGATATGTTAGTGCGATTGGAAATTTGATGTATGCAATGGTTTGTACTAGACCATACATTGCACATGCAATGGGATTTTTGAGCAGGTATATGTCAAAACCAAGGAAGGAGTTGTGGGCAATAGTAAAGAGGGTTTTCAGGTATTTTCATAGCACTACTACTCATGGATTATGTTACCAAGGAAGACTAGGATTGAACAGAGTGTTGGAAATACATGGATTTGTTGATGTAGACTGGGTTGGGGATCTAGATCACAAAATACCTACAAGTGGGTATGTGTTAACTTATTTGGAGGAGAAATCAGTTGGATGAGAAAAAGATAGTTTGTAGTGGCACTCTCAACTACAAAATCTGAATTTGTAGTGGCACTCTCAACTACAAAATATGAATACATGGCAACCATTCATGCAATAAAAAACACAATATGGTTATAGAGATTGTGTTTAGGTATTGGGTTGGTACAACAAGCTATAAGGATAGATTGTGATAGTGAGAGTGCAATCTTCCTAGAAAGGAACCCAACGTATCCCTCTAATAAAGAGCATATCGATGTTCATTATCATTTTGTTAGAGACATGGTTGAAGAGAAGAAGTTGCTACAGGGGAAGGTGGACACTTTATAGAATGTTGTAGAATCATTAACAAAGTTTGTGAGAATTGAGAAGTTCTTAAGGTGTATAAAATCAATGGGAATTTCTAACCTGGATTGTTGATCACGAAATCTTGTGACACATGTATGCAAATAAAATAACAAGTGAGAGAATGTTGGGTGTGTGTTATATTATTTGCACGATTGTGGGTCCTCCTATTAGGGGTTTTGGGGGTGAAGCCCTCGAAAATATTTTTGGGGTGTCTATTTGCCAAATTTTTGGGCTATCTTTCGCCTTTGGTGGGGGAAGTTTTTTTCCTTTGGCGGTTTGGTGGTGCATCATATTTCAGCCCATGGTTTTCTAAATCTGGTTAAGGAATTAAGGTTGTAATCTAATCTAGTTCAATGTATTATGGTTTTTTTTGATGCCGCTGGATCCTATATATTGTATTGTAAACAATGAAGTTGGATTACGAATATAAAGAGATGCAGCTCTAAACATGTTGTTGGTTTCCCGACTAGGTTTCTAGGGTAAATATTTATGTACATGTGTGATTGAAATTGTTTTCTTTTATGTTTTAAGAATTTGTGTGTGCATTTCATTATTGTAAAAGGTTTACAACTTACAACAACTACATGAAACCATGACAAGGGAAAAAATCTTTCCATGTTTATACATAGTTCAATGGTTAATAAAGATATTAAAAACCATTGAATGAATTATATACTTAGAAAATGAAGCAAGGATTGGGTCATACATCCCTCACACCCTCAAGTTTATTTATTTACAAGCTTCCATTTCCAAAGATAAAGTTGGATAAGAAGTTCGTGTGGGGATTTTCTTGCAAGAATGAACCTATGAAAGCAATTGAGAGTTGGTGGGAAGATGGAATATCATTTTAGAAACACCCCTAAAATATGTATCCCACTTATCACTTGCAAGAGCTAGTGAGTGATGTGGTCATGTTGGTAAGTAGGTTATATGGAGAAAAGGATTGCTCTTATCTACATGAGCATTGTTGCCTGTTATACATCAATTGTTGAGCAAAGGGTCTGCATTAATTTTGGAAACAATGTTATCAAGTAACATAAACATGTCTTCCAAGAAATTTGTGGAGATCCTAGGAGACAAGTCCCCTCAGTTTCACATGGCATCATTCCTATTGGATACAATTTGCACCACGAGCACCATCCTTAGTTTGTGTGATAAGTGGCACCCTTCTCTTCCACCTTTTCTAGTTAATTAACTTAAGTTGTGGAAGTATAAGTATTGAGAGAATTATGGACATCTTTGTGAGGTCTTCACAAACTTTCTATGAGCTAATATTTGAAAGACCATGCAGAATATTCTTTGAAGAATCCTCGATTGTGATATATCCAATAGGACACTACTACCTAAAGTAGGATGGAAATTACATCCACATCTATGGGATCACCTTAGCTCCACACATACCACTGAAGCATGATCTATACAAGTTATTATGTATCGAAGTATCTTACCAAATCGAAAAATTTGGAGCCAACTACAAATTGAAGAAGCACAATATAGACATTTTCCTAGTTTTATCCTCTCACCATTTGGGCCTTTAATTTGATTAATTTCAATATATCCTTGTAGGAATAAAAAAAAATGGACTTCCTCAACTACAACTTAGAGACTTTGAGGTACACAACCCTCTAAGTAAGTTTTTTGATTACTTCAAGCACATGGTAACTTGGTCATACTACCACTAGGGCTTCCTAGAAGAAGAATCGGATAGGTGATTTCTTGATTTTCATGTTGTTAAAACACAAAAATAAGAAGCCATGGATAGAGAGAAAGCTAAGCTAAACTTGTTAAGATCAAGTCCTAAGGTTATGGGGACAACCTACCTAATACAATCACCCTAAAGGAAACAAAAGTACATATACATTAGATAGTTAGTGAATTATTGAAGGAAAAGGACAATGGCGAGGCAACACAATCGAAATAATTTAATACTATTACAACATAGACATCGAACCATCATGCTGGGGATTTGAAAACCATGGAGAACTAACTCTAAGAAATTGGTAGATAGAGGATGATATCTTAGAGATGGATGTTGGGATAAATGTTTAATAGTAGCATACTTGGGCCTAGTAGGTGAAGCAACTAACAACACAACAACAATTTCATGGTTGGAATATTTACTCATAAATTTTTTACCAATTTTTGATAGGAAAAGGAAGGTGATTATGAAGAAGACCCATAAATGGAGAAAAATCAATGATGGACAAGTTACTATTGATACTATTGAGTCAGTGATGGTTCACACTCAGTAGACTAATTCTGTAGCATTAACCACTGCAAGGATTGTAACTTCCCAAGCCTCTAGGGAAATAATCTTTCAATTGATGGAAGAGAGTAAGTAGCATAAAGAGAATATAGCTAGCATCATGAATCAAGTTTCAAATTAAAAGGCATCAAAACACAACCTGGTTAATTTTTCACATTTTCTCATAGGAAATAAGATCAACTTATTCTCCTTATGAAATATTTCTATTATCATATTCATTCCTATAAAGAATTATCCATCCAAACTATGGTAATAAAGTAGTGGTTGAAGTGGTGAATAAATGACATCGAGAGGAAAATATATAACTTGGATAAAATCATCAATTGGTAGTAGTAGTATAGGTCTATCTTAGCCAATGTGCATCCATTAAGACAAAGTGAAATGAGTATGATCTTGTCCAACATTAAACATGTTGACTACAACCTCAACGATGCTATGGAATATCTTAATGGCTTGATGCATAAAAATTATGGTTACTTATAAATTGAAGCCCCATATGGAAGATTTGCATACAATACCAATTTTTCATACTAAGGATGAACTCTTGCCTCTTGGAAACCTTACAAAACTGTTGTAGCAATACATAAAAGAAAAAATAAGCAAGAAATGCAAGTGGAGGACATCACACAATTTGAGTTGGCCATGTTCGTAGAATAACCTATCACTACCAAAGTTTTCTTTGTAAATTATGCTCATAGAGTAGGCCCTGTCTATGATAAAATAAGAGACAAATTTGAACTTGTAAAGCCAATTAATGGAAATGTAAGTTTCAATATAAATTCCTTTGAATTACAATTGACATATGAAAGGATAGAAGAGTATGTGAAGAGTCAAGAAGGAATATGAAGAGGTGCATTTCATAACTTCTTGGACTCACGCCCTATATATATGTGTAATTAGGTAATTGTAAAAGGATTTTTTTGGCAAGAGTAGCTTAGAGGAATATGGTGTAATCCACATTCTAAGATCCCGTTAAGCAAATATAATACAATCACACATATTTTTTGGTGAAGAATTGTGTAATTCACTTTTTCATTCATTCATGGTCATTATTATGGATGTGTATTTATTAAGTATGATATTTTATTTTATATTTTCCTAATGCAAAGAGGGTTAGTGGATGCAAATGGTTGTTTGCATAAATATAATAAATTCAAAAATGTAGAAGAGTAGAAATGTTTATTTTGATTTTAGAGTAGCTTTATTGATTCCACTACTTGGGATTATATATTTCATTCTTTTTATTTTATTTTTACAATTTTATTTTCATATTCAAAACCTATTGAAAAGCCTTATTCCATAGAACTATAAAAATATTAAAATGACAAACCAACAATGCAAACTAGAAGAATCATCTTAAGTGAGGAGACTTCAACTTCAGAATTTTTATTTAATGAGTTACATGTGAAAGTTGACTTGGAACATTTTCCTGCATCAATATCATACAATATGTTTTTATTACTATTAATAATAACCTCATTCTAAAGTTTGTGATATACTTTGAAAAAATCCATAGTGATAATGTCAAATATGTCTACATAGAAACATTTGTCCATTCCCTACAATAGAACCCTCCTTTCCAACTTGTATAGGTTCATATTGACTTAATTCATGAGCATTGTCTTCTCTTGAGGTAGATCTTCATCTTGGTTCATCATCATCTTTATTTCTTGATCTCATTTATTAATATACATGTCATGGAACAAATAAGTACAATGAAAAATGTTGTTTATGGAAATGATTTAAAACTTAAATGTACTCTCTAAAATTCATTGAAAAAATTAAGATACATCATACCTCTCACATGCATAAAAAAAACTGCACTTAAATTTACCAAACTCAATTGAGTATACAAAATGCAACCCTGTTGTTTGTTTAAGCCCTTCATAAACTATCCATTTTTCTCATTAAACCTTTCTTCAACGAGAAAAACATATTACTTATAATTAGTGTAGTTATAAATTTAATTATTGATAAAATAATACATATATTTGAATATTCCACACAATTCAAAAATATATAATGACACCTCATTTTTTAAGGGCCATCTTGATCTTGTTCTTCTCGCTTTAGTGTTCCTCCTTTTCCCTCTTGCACTGAACGGCATCTCCCAATCCTTCTTCACTAGAAGCCATAGCTGTAATGCAACGATACAAAATTCATGGAATTTTTTTTATTCGTAATATATAATAAAATATAGCATCTTAATACACTTTAAACGATTAATGAGATTGCTTTTATATATTATATATAACATATAATGTATTATATATTTTATATTATATATAATAAGCCATATCTATAATACAACGATACAAAATACAAAATTCGGTCGTTAGAGATACACTTAATAAGAGAAATGAAGCCAAGACTGGGCATC